>DF241069.1:91957-126267 GCA_000507305.1 Breviolum minutum Mf 1.05b.01
GGCTTCCCAGCCCCTGGGTTACGAAAGCTGTCTTGAGACACCCCAGAGGTACTTGTACACGAAGAAACTTTTGAAGACAAAACGGGCGCCATGGCGATGGCGATATTGAGGGGCGATGATGGCATGTATCACCTTAAACAAACACAAGATAACATGTAATATGTCAGAATCAGCTTCTTTCAAGTTTTGGGGGATAGATACTCATTACAAAGTAAGTTTGCTTTGCTATGTATCTCATACAGCCGACACGACACCTTTCGTCTTTCTGGCAGAAGAAAGATGATACTCACTTCCATTGTCTTGACAAATTCGTGGCTTCCCAGCCCCTGGGTTACGAAAGCTGTCTTGAGACACCCCAGAGGTACTTGTACACGAAGAAACTTTTGAAGATAAAACGGGCGCCATGGCGATGGCGATATTGAGGGGCGATGATGGCTAAATGACACTACTGTCTTCACATGTGCAGGCTGTATGAAAGAGTTTTTTCGAAAATGTTAAAACACTGGCATAGAATGATTGTCTGCTTGAAGTTTCTAGAAGAGGACCAAATCTTCACGAACACCCCACACGTGAAAAGAATAGGCTATTCAACGATGGCGTTGCTTTAGACATAATTTTCTATTGCCTTGACATTTATCAGTTTCTAGAGAGAATATGAATCTGCATAAATATAGTAGACTTTGATATCCTTGGTTGAGCCTGCTGTCATAAAGTCGTGGCATCGTGCGTGCCGCCAGGGTTTACCTACCATTTGGTAGTCCTGAGGCCATAGTGGCCAAGTACTTGACGTCTTTTCCTTTGCATGCTTGGGATTTGATTCAATATGCAATTCATGAGTACGAAATGCAAATCCCCTCTGCAGTTTCTTCCAAGGAGTCGAAACGAGTCTCTGAACGTGGTACTCGTAGCTGAGGTGGAAATGGAAGTGCTACAACAGCGTGGCAACCCGAAACTTTGATCCGACAAATCGAAAGACGCAACCCACAGCTGAGTGCCACGTGCTTCAACTAAAGCACTCAGGTGCACAGAAGGTGATCCTACCTTTGCTTTTCGATTTGCGACACCGCTTTGAAGCAGCATGGGCCAGCTTCAGCAGAACGGAAGGCTGAATCTCGTTCTGCCGAGATCACAGAGACCGCCAAACCCTTGTCCACAAGCCTACTCTGAAGCTGCACAACTTGTGACTTATGCTTGTACGCATGACAAACGAGTCCAAAGCCAGCCGAAACTTTGTGCACAGCCTGTTCTCAACCGCCAACTTGCAACTTGCACTTGGGATAAAAATGACAGAACCTCAGGAATTGTATACCTTTGTTTCTATAGTTATACTTTGATCGCAGGGAACAGCGCCACTGTTCTGTGGGTGCGAGGTCTAAAATCGATTGAAATCATGGCAGCATTTGATGAACAATTATTTTCCAAACAATATCCTAGTGAGTGTCCACAAACACCACTATCGCTCAGGTGCAAATGCCTCGGGAGGGCTTCATTGACATTGACAAAGTTGGATACTCTGTTGACAGAGTTTCCGTGCCCGATGTCTTGACGGCTTTATTGACATCGGCAGCTTTAACTTTAGATTTAGCACTTCAAGCAGCCAGTCTGCATTTTACCTTCAAGCTGCAGAGTCGGCATTTGTAACGTATTGTGAAAGTATGTCACGAACAAAAGGTTCCCCATGTCGTTTTAGGATCGAGATGACTCGAACGGGCGAAAGAAGAAAGAAAGAAGACATGATGGTAGCATCACAGGCTGAAGATCCAAAGCTGTACGTGGCTCATAGCAGATCTCAGCAACACAGGCTGAAGATCTAAAGGCTGTACGTGGCTCACAGCCTCACAGCAGATGTCAGCAACACAGGCTGAAGATCCAACAGCTGTGCGTGCATCACAGCAGATCTCAGCACCCCCTTGTGGTGGGGGGTCTTAAAAAAACAGGGGAGGGTTTGCTTGAGTGGAGACAAATATGCATTCAGTGTTAAACCGTCAGATGGAGAACTCTTGAATCAACTTGTTTTCCTGGATTCTCTGCTGACACAGTTTCCGTGTCCATTGCTTATGGTCGGCCTCCGGATGCCAACTGGATATGTTTTAAGCGGAACCAATTCACCATTATTGGGATGGGTTTGCACTGTTCTTGAAGGTAGTGTAGATCGAGTATGAAAAACAACATATTCCCCATTTTTGTGGTTTAATGGTTATTTACAATGGTAGAAAAACACAAGATATGTAATATGTCAGAATCAGCTTCTTTCAAGTTTTGGGGGATAGATACCCATTACAAAGCAAGTTTGCTTTGCTATGTATCTCATACAGCCGACACGACACCTTTCGTCTTTCTGGCAGAAGAAAGATTATACTCACTTCCATTGTCTTGACAAATTCGCGGCTTCCCAGCCCCTGGGTTACGAAAGCTGTCTTGAGACACCCCAGAGGTACTTGTACACGAAGAAACTTTTGAAGACAAAACGGGCGCCATGGCGATGGCGATATTGAGGGGCGATGATGGCCAAATGACAGTACTGTCTTCACATGTGCAGGCTGTATGAAAGTGTTTTTTCGAAAATGTTAAAACATGTACACTTGCATAGAATGATTGTCTGCTTGAAGTTTCTAGAAGAGGACCAAATCTTCACGAACACCCCACACGTGAAAAGAATAGGCTATTCAACGATGGCGCTGCTTTAGACATAATTTTCTATTGTCTTGACATTTATCAGTTTCTCGAGAGAATATGAATCTGCCTAAATATAGTAGACTTTGATATCCTTGGTTGAGCCTGCTGTCATAAAGTCGTGGCATCGTGCGTGCCGCCAGGGTTTACCTACCATTTGGTAGTCCTGAGGCCATAGTGGCCAAGTGCTTGACGTCTTTTCCTTTGCATGCTTGGGATTTGATTCAGTATGCAATTCATGAGTACGAAATGCAAATCCCCTCTGCAGTTTCTTCCAAGGAGTGGACACGGTGAGCAGGGTATTCTACTAGGCATAAACCATAAACTGCATCGAAACGAGTCTCTGAAAGTGGTATTCAGAATGCTCTCTGGGAGGCTTTTCATACTATGTCTTCCAACATTTTTGCAGAACCAATGCGTGGAACATCTTGAAAGAGCTTCATCGTAGTATGCAGATGGTGTTTTCCAAACTTTGATCCGACAAATCGAAAGACGCAACCCACAGCTGAGTGCCACGTGCTTCAACTAAAGCACTCAGGTGCACAGAAGGTGATCCTACCTTTGCTTTTTGATTTGCGACACCGCTTTGAAGCAGCATGGGCCAGCTTCAGCAGAACGGAAGGCTGAATCTCGTTCTGCCGAGATCACAGAGACCGCCAAAACCTTGTCCACAAGCCTACTCTGAAGCAGCACAACTTGTGACTTATGCTTGTACGCATGACAAACGAGTCCAAAGCCAGCCGAAACTTTGTGCACAGCCTGTCCTCAACCGCCAACTTGCAACTTGCACTTGGGATAAAAATGACAGAACCTCAGGAATTGTATACCTTTGTTTCTATAGTTATACTTTGATCGCAGGGAACAGCGCCACTGTTCTGTGGGTGCGAGGTCTAAAATCGATTGAAATCATGGCAGCATTTGATGAACAATTATTTTCCAAACAATATCCTAGTGAGTGTCCACAAACACCACTATCGCTCAGGTGCAAATGCCTCGAGAAACACATTTTGTGCACACGTGGCCTTGAAGCAGCAGACAGGCCGTTGGAATTGCCAAATTGTTTTCTCCGAAACCTCAACAGCGTTGCACTTGGTATAGCTGCACTTGCAAGGCATGGAACAAATAATCTGGTTCGATCAGTTTCTGCTGACCCAAACATTGAGTTTTGTTCTGTTCTCTCAATCTCCTCCCCTTGATGATCCTGACAAAAATGTACTAAAACAGGCATGACCTGAAGCTTGAATTGACCGGCATTTTCACACTTACAATGTTTTATTCTGTGCCCCTGGGCTGCCGTTGATTTTTCAGGTGGGAAGAGTGAACTGAAAATATGGGCTTCGGATGGAGTTTTGGCTTACCCACATCACTTGAAATCATCATCAACTTTGTAGATTCAGCTTGGGGACAGACTCAACGTTGCGACTCTGAAAGACACCTAGATCTGCTCAGGAAAGCCATTCTCTGTGTCAATTTCAACCTCTTGTAGTCACTTTTTGCATAGGCACAAAGCAGAACGACAACCCGAGAGACACCAACTGCACCAGGCATGAATCAGCTATTGCTTCCCAATGAACTCCTCCACCTATGGTACGTGATAGCCAGCTTTTCCGCAGATTTAAGGACAGGTGATCAAGATGGATGAGAACAAATGAAATTGAAGACCTGAAGCGTTGAAAACATACATGTAGCTTTTTGACTCGAAAAAACAACAAAATTCGAACCTACTCACTCAATGAAACTGCTTCCAACTCCACCTTTGGCTAAGTGCTCTAGAAGCCAAGAAATGCTTATGAATGGCAGGAATGGCTGAATCTAGAATCACTCAGAGAGGTCAATCACACCTTAAGTTTTGTCAAGCGCTAGGCGGATCCAGATTTGTCAAGGATTTGGACAAAAGCTTTGTGACTTTTGCCCTCGAAACGGCAGCGTGGTTGTCCAAACACATGCGTACATATATCTGACCATCTGCACGTGAAGTTCGGCACAACGTCGCCATTTGGAACCAGGCGAAGCCGGAAGACAAACTGCCCACAAGCACCTTATGGGAAAGAACAAAGCCTTCCATGTATGTGGTCTTCAATCTGCAGAGAAAAATCATAAGAATGACTTCGATTCAAATTCAACTGCACTCCAGGAAAAAGGACAATGCTGGTCCACCATGAGTGCGACGTCGCTCCAAAAACATCAAAATGCAGCTTACATCAGCTTACCATGTTCCTACAACCGGTAAATTCAACGGTTCTTCATAAAATGGTAGTATCATTGAATCATTGGCATCATCAAATGAGTCTGAACAGCTGCTATGGATTTCAATGATGTTGACCATCTTCGTGT
The DNA here is from genome assembly GCA_000507305.1 of Breviolum minutum Mf 1.05b.01. Lineage (NCBI taxonomy): Eukaryota > Dinophyceae > Suessiales > Symbiodiniaceae > Breviolum > Breviolum minutum. The sequence continues at coordinate 96,965 of DF241069.1, forward strand.
GAAGTTCAGCACAACTCCGCCATTTGGAAACAGGCGGAAGAGAAACTGCTCAAAACCACCTTGTGGGAAAGTAACAACGCCTTCCATGTATGTGGTCTTTTGTTTGCAAATAAAAAATCATAAGAATCACTTCGACTCAAATTCAACGGCACTCCAGGAAAAAAGACAATGCTGGTGCACCATGAGTGGGACATCACTTCAAAACATGAGAAAGGCAGTGACAAAGCCACCGGACTCAGATACTTGACGTGTTGCAAGAGTTCTCCGTAACATCTGGCCAAGCATTGCCACATTGCAAAATGTTCGTCTCACCCTCATTTCTCCACTCCTCGAGTACCACTAGAAGCGCACGATAGAAGCAAAGTCAAACATATCAAGGCAACTTTCATTGAGTTCTTGCAAAGCAGTTAAAAAGATACTTGGACTTAAACTGCAACAGTTGGTGGACCGGAAAAGGCGTGCGGGTCATGCAGTGAACTCCTTCATTAAACACAACAATACATCAACCTTCCACTTCCAATCTTACCATGCTTTTCCAGCTTGCACAGAAGGCATCTCGTGCATGCTGGAACACGGCCAAATCCACACTAACCTGGGTCGGGCAGCTGCTCGGCCCTGGAATACATCCGCACGATGTCGGAACAGACCTTTCATGCAAGCAGTCCCTCAATGAGGGGCAGCTCATCCTGATCCTTCATGTAGGTACTCGATGATTGTCGATGGCTACTAGGAAACCATGAGCGGCCTGCAAGGCTACGTGCCTCTCTGGTGTCACAACTTGCTTGGTCATCCTTTTGGGGATCTGGCATCGTTTTCTCAACGAAGATGCCTAGTGGCAAGACACAGGTTTCATTTTGCTGACTGTCTCAGCATTTCCAGCACTTGTGCTAACCTTTGGTCTGCTGTTAATCGGTGACCAATCCCCCGGTATCTCATAGCATTGGAACAAAACACTCTGCCCCACCAAGATTTGCGTGAGTGGGCGCACCGTGGTGGGCAGAGGCCTTGACGATTGCAAGGTGATTTGCACGTAAGGCTGCAGAATTAAAGCAGGTCGCCGTGCCCCAGCCTGTGAATGGAGTGTCGCTCAAAACTGCATGGGCGTTAATTACAAATCATATTGGCAAAAAAAAACATTTTGGCAGAAAATGGTGAAAGGTCCTGATGCGCAGTTTGTCCCTTGGGACTCATCAGAGGCAGCCAGTCATCTTCTACCAGAAACTCTTGACTTTTTGGGGCTCTGTGGCTTCCTGGTGCTCACAGTTTCTGCATAAACTCCTCTCCTTTTCTGTCTTGAAAGATGTAGTTTGGAGACACAGAATAGTTTAGTATGTGACCGAAGGCAGTCAGATCACTGAAATCATGGGGATGTCGAAAACAGCATACAAGACAAGGCGTATGGAATCCTCGTCAATCGACACCAGTCTCTATGTCAACACAACAGGCAACACTCAATGTCCTCACTGCCAAACTTCGTTCTGTCCGCCTTTGAAGATCTCGTTTCAATCACGGTTCTCGATGTCTGAGAACATTTCACACGTTTTGATCTCGTTTTCCAACCCTGTGGAGGACGACATTTCACAAAGGTGACACACATGAGAACCTATCTCGTTTCTGGAGTGCCCCCACCTCGTTATTGCCTCGTTTTGCAGGCAAAACTACATGTTCCGGCAAAACCTGCCTACTGGCAATGCTACTGTTCATCTTCCTAAATAAATGCAGTTGCCCAAACCTTATGGCAACCGGCAGTTTGCAAGGTCAACGGAGTGCATTCCAGCCAGAAACTTACTTCAATTGGTTTGGGCCCAAAATACTTGTGAAAGAGCAGTGATAGCGCGTTGGGGGGCCACCTCATCTTGCATACCAAAAATACTACTTTTCATCTTCCTAGAATACATGCAGTTGGTCAGCTACACACTGTACACTAGGTCCATGCCTACGCAAATGCCTCCTGCATGCATGCGCTGAATGGAAAGGGTGCCGACGCTGGAGTTTGCTGGATTAGGTGCCTATGCACCCGTGGGTCCACAGCGTTCTTTGTTGGCTACCTCGTAAATCTGCCTATGCGGCTCTGCCTACGCAACAAACATCTAGATTGCTTTCACGTGTGCCTACACACGCCTACTCCCCGTGAAACTAACCTGGAAGTTAATTCCAGAAAATGACTTTACTAACATAGAAGTCGGTTCTCGAGGAATTCCCAGGAAAGTGGTCCAGGCCCTGAATGAATGTTAAAGGCTGTTGGGTCAGGTTCCCTCGCGAAATTTGATGATCGCATGTTGATGTAACCGATGTCAATCAAGTTGAAGATATCTTTAGAAACATCAGGTGTGGGGGAGTGGGTCATATAAACTTCATTTTTTAGTACTCATGTTGAGGAAGAAGGAGGTTCGGCCCAACATGGTTGACTGGTCGAGAGTGCCATCCGTCCAGGAGCATCTACATTGCAGGCAATGCCATTCTAGACATGTCCAGGTATGGGGTGCTAGGGCCAGGCATCGTGGACCTTGTGGAGCTAGGGCAGTTAGCACCTCAAATGATACAGCTTCCTATGGGCAAAGCGAGGACCATCTGCAACTAATGCTTCATTGATAATAGTTTCCACAAGACGGTGAAGTTTTACAATGGTCTTGAGCTTTGCTGCTGACTCAAACTGCAGATTGCTCAGCTAATGCTCACTTGGCACACAGCAATTTGGACTTAAGGCACGCAAACCCTGGTGGGGCAGGGTGTGAGAGGTTTTGTTCCAATGTTATCGTAATTACTCAACCCCATATGTCCTTCAAAAGTACATGCCAGCTTCTTTTGGGAGATCGATAAGTTCACTGCCAGAAACAAATCATCAGCTCCACTCAGGTTTATATCCTGGCTCAGCTGCAAGATGGACTCTAATGCGCATTCACTGATCGAAGAAACTATGCGTGCCTTCTCTCACACCATGGCCGGCAAAGGCCTTGACGATTTCAAGACGATTTGGACTTCAGGCTGCAGCTCGTCTAATTTGACACCTGACAACCAATTCAGAGTCGCTCAAAACTGCAGAGGCAGCCAGTCATCGGAAACTCTTGGCTTTTCCGGACTCTTTGGCGTATGGAATCCTCATCAATCTACGCACCTCTACATCAACATAACAGGCATCACTCAATGTCCTCACTGCCAAACTTCGTTCTGTCCGCCCTTGAAGATCTCGTTTCAATCTTGTTTCTCAATGTTTGACAACATTTCAGACGTGATGATCTCGTTTTCCAACTCTGGAGGGCGACATTTCACAGTGATACACATGAGGACCTATCTCGTTTTTGTCGCCCCACCTCGTTTTTGTCTCCTTTTGCAAGCAAAACTACATATTCCTGCAAACCTGCCTACTGGCAATGCTACTGTTCATCTTCCTAAATAAATACAGTTGCCCAAACCTTATGGCAACCGGCAGTTTGCAAGGTCCACGGAATGTGGGGCCCCAAAGACTTGTGAAAGAGCAGTCAGTGGTAGCGCTTTGAAAAAGAAACAGAGAAGGAAGACCATGAGATTGAAATTTTGGCCTCACGCTGATCTCAAGCACACGGGGGTCGAACATCTGGCTTGGCTGAGTGTTGTGCGGGCTCAGCACTACCCTGCATTGCTGCAGCTCTCTTGCAAAGTCATGCAAAAGTCAGCACCATGGCCAGCAGAAGCCTTGACGATTCAAGGCGATTTGGACTTAAGGCTGCTCCATATCAACATAACAGGCAATGTCCTCACTGCCAAAGTTCGTTCTGTCCGCCCTTGAAGATCTCGTTTCAATCTCGTTTCTCAATGTTTGACAACATTTCAGACGTGATGATCTGGTTTTCCAACTCTGGAGGGCGACATTTCACAGTGATACACATGAGGACCTATCTCGTTTTTGTCGCCCCACCTCGTTTTTGTCTCCTTTTGCAAGCAAAACTACATATTCCTGCAAACCTGCCTACTGGCAATGCTACTGTTCACCTTCCTAAATAAATACAGTTGCCCAAACCTTATGGCAACCGGCAGTTTGCAAGGTCCATGGAATGCATTCAATTGGTTTGGCCTGTGGGGCCCGGCCCCAATGAAGATCTAGTTTCAATCTCGTTTCTCAATGTTTGACAACGACGTGATGATCTTGTTTTCCAACTCTGGAAGGCGACATTTCACAAAGGTGACACACATGAGAACCTATCTCGTTTCTGGAGTCCCCCCACGTCATCTTGCATACCAAAAATACTAAGTTTCATCCTCACACGTCAAATCTTGCCATCTCTTGGTGCAGCTGTCTCGCTTCAAATTCGCTATTTTTGGAGGGTACAACAACCAGTTGTATAGTTCAATCGAGCAGCTTCGTTTTTCATGGCTCGTCTCTGGCCACGGATTGAGTTCCTTGAAGCATGGCGGTGTATCACAAATTCCATCTTGCCAGGTGTTGAAGACTCTTCCAAAAGATCACTGCCTCTGTTCAAATTTTCCATGCCCTTTCACCTTCCGATCCAGATTGTTTGCACTGACCACTGATCTGCCAGGAACTCCTGATGGACACCTGAACATTGTACAAGTACAAGGCATCATCCTTGCATCCTGATCCCAGAATCAAAACCCTTTCAAGATGAGTGAAGGTGACGAAAGTGACGGAAATTTGGGAGTGTTGCTCATTCGAACTCTGGATGATACAAGGAGGTACTCCTCGAAAATTGTCGTCACGTCAAGGTGATGATGGATACATAATAGATATCCTATCTCACATGTTGAAAACTCTTCCAAAAGATCACTGCCTCTGTTCAAATTTTCTGTGCCACTTCACCTTGCGATCCAGATTGTTTGCACTGACCACTGATCTGCCAGGAACTGCTGATGGATCCCCGAGCATTGTACAAGCCATCATTCGGTCACTTGCATCTTGGCGAATCAAGACCCTTTTAGGATGAGTCAAGGTGATTGAAGTTTGGGAGTGTTGCTCGCTCGAACTTTGGCTGATACAAAGAGGCACTCCTCTAAGCTGTCTCCCTTACAATTCGCTGAAACTGTAGGCATAGCTGCATCCTACCAGTGCCCCTCTCATAGGAATGGAAACACACAACCGACACGAAGACTTGGGTGCACAAGAGCTGTTCGTACCTTGTCTTTTCCATATGCGATACCGCTTTGAAGCAGCATAGAACAGTGGGACTGTGAACGTGTCTCGCGAAAATCTCAACAGCACCGAAATCCGAGTCTTACAAAGGGTAAACAAATGAGTTGCTGTAGAATTCAAGTTGCACCTGGTGGTTCAAGGAGTTTCAGCAAACCCTGGCACTGAGTTTGGCTCCATTCTCTGTGTCTCTTCCCCGAGACGCCGCAAAGCTTTGCCCACAAGCCTGGTCAGAAGCAGGTTCCAAGTGCAACTTTTATATTTTTGTTACAGTATGGAGTTGTGCTGCAAGCCCCGGGTACATGACTCACCGCGTGCTTCCATTTGCCATCAGGGAACCGAGGCAAGTTTGCTTGAACTGCGCAGGTTTATGACTTTGGGTGGTTTGGGGGTTCCGGACAGTCCAAATACAACTGGCTGGCCGCCACTGGCATTTCAGGGCTTAGCACACATGGATCTTCAAGGCAAACAACCACATCTACAGAAAGCATGGTTTCTCGAAATTTGACCATGGGTGGGTGAGAAAGAAAACTCACCAAAATGAACTGGATGGATGGAAGCATGTTGAATGAGCTTTAGCTTCTGACTAAGCATTGATCATTCTCGATTTACTTGGGAATATGGGTGAATCCGTCCGCCCTGGTTTTGAGATGAGATTTGGAATTTTCAACAAGAGCCTTTCTAAGGTATAATCGTGTTCCGCAAGGAGGTTCGGCCCAAAAGGGGAACCTGGTCGAAAGTGCCATCCGTCCAGGAGCAGCCCCAGTGCATGCAATGCCATTCTAGATGTGGCGAGGTATGGTCTGGGAGGGCCAGGCATCCTGGACCCTTTGGAGCTAGGGCAGCTAGCACCTCGAAAGAGACAGCTTCCTATGCGCAAAGCAAAGATCATCTTCAACTAACGCTTCAATTACCTTAAGTCCCTCAGAACATGACTTTTTCCGCACCTCCTCGATCTTTTTGGCACATGAAGAACGCTTTGCCTATGATGCAGTGAGCTGGAAATTCCTCACTGGCACTTTTCACACAAACTCTCTCTAGTGGGGTTGCGGGCCATGGATTCACTAAAGAGAATACCAAAATGTGGGAAGGCAGGATGAAACCAAAGACTCGATTTTCTTTGGCACAAGAAAATGAGATTCAGACCTTCAACATGCGGCGTCGAGTGAGCTGGAATTTGTTGCAGACCCTTTTCTGAGAAGTTTCATGGAGCAACGACAGTTGCGGAATGAGCCACTTGCCGTGACAGGGAAATGAGATTCAGAATTTCAACATGGGGCCGTCTTCAATGTACAATCTCTTGCCACGGGAAAGAGGAGGTTTGGCCCTAAAGTACCACGATTCCATCTGTTGGATGTTGCCTCCACGAATCGGGACATGCAAAGCACAAGGGATGATACCGGACAGACACTCATATGACTAACGATTCTTCACTTAAAGCTGCACAATTGGCACAGCGACAATGCTTTGCCTATTGTAGAGTGAGCTGGAAATTTGTTCCATGCCCTTGTCTGAGAAATTTCATGGAGCAACGACAGTTGCGGAATGAGCCACTTGCCGTTTTTAGGGAAATGAGAATTCAGAATTTCAACATGCGGCCTTTCTTCAACGTACAATCTTTAATTTTGCCACAAGGAAGAGGAGTTTTGCCCTAAAGTACCACGATTCCATCTGCTCATCTGCTAAATGTTGCCTCCACGAATCTGGACAACCGAAGCACAGGGGATGATGCCGGGCAGATACTAATATGACTATAACGATTCTTCACTTAAAGCTGCACAATTGGCACAGGGACAACAAAAAAGAGGAGGTTCGGCCCAAAAATGACACATGGTCTAAATCAAAGTGCCATGATTCCAGAAACCTCTACAAACCATCTGCTAGATCTTGCCTCCATGAATTTGGACATACAAACCACAAGGAAAAAAACTGGACAGACACTCATATGACTGACAGTTCTTCACTGAAAGCTTCCAAACCGAGTTTTTCCACACCTCCATTTCCTTTGGCACAGGGACAATGCTTTGCCTATTGTTGTAGAGTGAGCTGGAAATTTGTTCCATGTCCTTGTGTGAGAAATTTCATGGCGCAACGACGGCTGCGGAATGAGTCACTTGCCGTGACACTACTTTTCAGCCGTGCCGAAATCATCTTATTTTCAACAGAATCTAGCAGTTTCAATGAAGTCAGACAATTACTTTCGGAGGGGCCAAAGCTAAAAGCATGGCAGCATCTGAGCAACGATGATGCGTTTCCAAACAATCCACGATTGGAGCTCCAAAATTGAAACCTTTTTACCAACGGCCCAAAAAGGGCATACAATTTAATGCCATCATTTATGAAAGGTCTAAGATCCAGGCCATGCCATTGTAGACCTTCTCAGGTGTCGTCTGGGAGGCAGAGCTTTGGGCAAAAACGCGTCTGACTACTGTTCCTCACCCGAAGCTACACAACCTCCAATTTCTCTTGCACGGGGTCAACGCTTTGACTATTGCAAAGTGAGGCCACAGTGGAAGCGATGGGATTTCTGCATGTCCTGCAGTGTGCCTTGCACTTTCGCACTTGTGCACTTTGCCACCAACACATCTAGATCGTCTAGACGTTCTCAGGAAGGGACCTGGACTCCCTAGACTCACCGTAGCTTCCGAAGTGCCTGCGATCATGGGAGATCACCCCTCTTCATGGCTGAATGGAAAACGATCTGCAAAGAGGCGTGAAACCAAGATCCGACTGATCATGGCGCACTCTGTGAACAACTTCATACGATCAGAACTGCCAGCTTGGAAGAGCGACATGGCAGTGAAAACGGCTGGAAAGCGGAGAAAAAAGTGACAGAAATGGAGAACCATTCTATACCACAACTCTACAAATGCACTATAAAGCACTGACGCTAACAAGCAACAGTATGACCGAGCAAGAACATTGATTCTTTGATTCTGATTCTTCATCGAATCAGTCTGTTCAATCCGGTCATTGTGTCTGAATTTTATATGTGATGGTCGCGAGCGAGAGCAGGCTTCATATACAGCTACTTTCTTCAGATTCGTCGGTGTACTTTAACAAGCTACATTCCAACACATCATCAGGATCTGCACCTGAGTCAAAGAGCCAAACAAAAAACAAACCACATGAAATACCACAGACCCCAAATGGCTATGGGAAGCAAAACCAACATCGAAACCTCATGAAATTCATCGAAAAACACCCATGGGTGCATGTTCTCAAGAAGGAAAAACAAAGAAAACAATCTGGAAGTTACATGTTGAAATCATCCAAATCTGATTCCACATACTGTACCATTATCAATCTTAATTCTGCAAAGATTTAATTCGACACATCTATACTACATAGAATAAATGAACCATCTCAATGTTCAGAGATCAGAGATTTGATTCCCTGCTCAAATGATTCACCTCTTTAATTCAAACATTCAATATCTATTCAATAAATATTCAGCACCAAGAGGCAGCAGCAGCAGCAGATATTTTCCCTCCGCCGCCACATTCTCCTGCAGTGCTCCTTGGCAAGGATCGCAAGCCCTGCTCCGCAATCAACATGGCAGGAATGTCACTTGTTCCAGAAGGGCGTCATGTTGATACAAAAGCTTCTAAGTTTTCCCCAGAACTCATCAACGCATTGTTTTCACAATTGTTGGCGACCTCTTTGGGCCTCCACCTTTCTGGATATCAAGCTTGATGCAGCAATGCAGCAACGTTTCAACTGGCGCGCTAGATCGTGAATCTTCGAATGACTAGGCCATGTTGGACTCTGCCTTTACGCAGGGTCAGGTCCAAGTTCTGCAAGCATGACAGAAAACGAGGGACCCAATTCTTGCACCTCATTGCGCTGCAGCTGGCATTAAAAAAGCTGTGGGCTGTCACAAACATTCATCGCTGTGATTCTGGTATGATGTGACAATCATGTGCCGGATATGCGAAACATCTCGAGAACAGGTCAGTTTCATCCTTGAAAGTAGGAGAGATATTGACCCAGGGTCAACTGCTGGTGCTGCACTTTGCAATACTTCATTTGGCCAGCACAAGAGTGGAATAAGATGGACCAATCGTCATTCCATAGTTCATGATTGGCTCTAGGAGCCCTGTTGAAGGGGTGCTTCCCATCCTGTTTGCCCGACATGTGCCACGAATTGACATTTTCTGTCTCACCCATAGGTGCTGGCCTGTGCTCTTGCCAGCAGGCAGCATCGAAGTTCGTCTCCGTCGGGTTGATACCAAAACTGCTTCATACCAACGGCGCTTCCAATTCCAGGCTCACCTCTTCGACCATCCGGATCTGCATCTGCTTCGGGGTTTTCAGGACCATGCCGAAGCACATGAATTGATGCAAAACTGGCAGAAACTGCATTTCACAGAGCCACATTTGAAAGCTAGCTTACTCCTTGAGGACCTTTGCATCTTCCTTTGATGGGGCTACTGAAATGTCAATTTTGGGATGGTTGAGGCCTGTCTACCCCTCCCAGCTGAGACAAGAAACTGTGGAGCACACAGAATCAAGCTGAAATTTCCAGACCGAAAATCAAGTTTGGAGATCTTCCACGTTGAGTCAGAAGCTGCTTGAAACAGAAACCCACACCGAGCTGAAAATTACCACTGTGTTCCTGGGAGCCTAGTGATCTAGTGCCATGTGAGCAAACTAAGTCTTGGAGGGTCTTAGAACCTTGGGAATACGAAGTGGAGATGAGCAACAGAAAGGTGATTTCAAGACACCTATTTTCCGAGAAACATGGTGGTCTTCTCCCTCAGTTTGGTCAAGAAAACAATTGCTTTGGAAGGCCTTTCAATTCGTCTTTTCAAATTCGCTGATTGCGAAGATGACCCTTGAATTGGCCGGAGCAAACCAGTCGTCGAGCAGTTTCACACTGAAAATGTCTTATTCTGGCCCCCTGGGCCATTGATTTTTCAGATGGTGGGAAGAGGAAACTGAAGACATGGGCTTTGGATGGTTTTGACTTACAAACAGGGTTGAAAAGGTACGTCTATCTTCTTGACACGACAAACAACGCAATTCGCAGCTACTCACTCAATAAAACTGCTCCAATTCCACTTTTGGTACGGTGATCTGGAAGCCAAGAAATGCTGATCAATGGCACAAGTAGCTGAGTCATGCTGAGTCTATAATCACTCAAAGAGCTCCATCACACCTTAGGTTTGTTGAGCGCTTTGTGGATCCAGATTTGTCAAGGATTTACACAAAAGCTTTGTGAATTTTGCCCTCTGAACGGCAGCGTGGTTATCCAGACACATGCGTACGCCTACGCTGACCATCTTCGCGTGAAGTTCTGCACAACGTCGCCATTTGGAACCAGGCAGAAGAGAGAGTGCTCACTACGACCGTGCGGGAAAGTAACAAAGCCTTCCATGTATGTGGTCTTTTGTTTCTTTAACTAAAAATCGTTCGATCATGAGAATGACTTCGACTCAAACTCAAATGCATTCCTGGGAGAAGGACAATGCCGGTCCACCATGAGTGGGACATCACTTCAAAACATGAGAAAGGCAGTGACAAAACCACCGGACTCAGATACTTGATGTGTTGAAAGAGTTCTCCGCAACATCTGGCCAAGCATTGTCACATTACAAAATGTTCGTCTCACCCTCATGTCTCCACTCCTCCAGTACCACTAGAAGCACATGATAGAAGCAAAGTCAGACATATCAAGGCAGCTTTCATTGAGTTCTTGCAAACAGCTAAAAGACACTTGAACTGCAACAGCTGGTGGACTGGAAAAAGCGTGCGGGTCATGGAGAGAACGTCTTCACTATACACAACAACGCATCAACCTTCCAATCTTATCATGCTTTTGCAGCTTGCACAGAAGGCATCTCGTGCATTGTTGGAACACAGCCAAATCCACACTAAGCTGGGTTGGACAGCTGTTCCGTCCTGGAATACATCCGCACAATGGCGGAACAGACCTTTCATGCAAGCAGTCCCTCAATCAGGGGCAGCTCATCCTGATCCTTCATGTAGGCATTCGATGATTGTCGATGGCTACTAGGAAACAATGAGCGCCCTGCAAAACTACGTGCCTCTCCAGTGTCACAACTTGCAGGAGCATTGTTTTTGGGATTAGCTATCGATTTTCTCAAGGGAATATGCCTAAGTATCATTTTGCTGACCTTCTCAGCATTTCGGGCAATTCTGCCTACACTTTAGTCTGTTGTTGATCGGTGAATAATCTCTTGGTATTTTATAGAACACAAACAGGTCGCCGTGCCCCAGCCTGTGAATGGAGCGTCGCTCGAAATTGCATTGGCGTTATTACAAATCTTGGCAAAAAACATGCGGAAAGATTGGTGAGGAGGTTCTGATGCGTCTTCTTCCAGAAACTCTTGACTTTTCGGAACTCTTTGGCTTCCTGGTGCGCCTCGTTTTGATCTCGTTTTGCAGGCAACACCACATGAGTGACGGACGAAATTGCTTGTTTGGGGAATTTGCCACCACCAAAAGTGGGTTGTCCCCTATCGGTCATGAAGGCTTTTGGGGGTTGCAGTATCAACATCGAAGCAGAACCATACAATTTACAAGGACAGCAAGTCATGAACTTTGAGCTGTGGTCAAAGCCTTTTGTTGTTCCCCAGTCTAGTATGTAAGAGTTCGTTCAACATGAAGGAATGGTTGTCACACGTTTTCACCACAGCTGGTCTTGGTCAATTACACGTGTTCAGTTCCACACTGGGGATGGGAGGTCTGACCGGGGATCAAAATGATACAAACTGAGTATCGGTTGGCATCGGTTGGGGTATGGTGGGTCCTGCCTATTTTCCTTCAAAAACATGCAAAAGCAAGGTTCAAGCATGCATGAGCGGCGTGAAAGGGTGTGAAGTTCCGCACAACGCCGCCATTTGGAACCAGGCAGAGGAGAAACTGCTCGCTACCACCGTATGGGAAAATACAAAGGCTTTGCATGTATGTATTTGTTGATATTTTTTGTCTGAGAATGACTTCTACTCAACTTCAGATGCTTTCCTGGGAAAAGATGATGCTGGTCCAGCGTGAGATCGACATCACTTCAAAACATGAGACAGGCAGCAACCTCACTACCGGACTCGGATACTGGATTTGTTGATAGAATTCTTTGTCTAATCTGATCTAACAGCATTAGAGTCTACAAGATGTGCTTCTCATCCTCACACGCCTACGCTGTTTCCATGTGTCACACCCCAATGCAGCTTTCATGCAGGCAGCTAAAACACACGAACTGTCACAGCTGAGTAATGGGACAAAGCGGGCTGATCGTGGAGCAGGTATCTTCTTCACACAGGAATGCCTTGCAATTTCTTCATGTTTTCACCAGCCAACCCCCGCCAGCGCGGCTGTCCAAAAGGCACACAAAAAAAGAAAGTGAAGCCCTATCTGAAACTGATGGCCTCTGTTCATCTAAACATGGATTACGGGGTATCGGTTTTGGGTGGTTCCCTGTCAGTCATGAAGGTTTGGTAAGCCGCTTCAAAGTTCAAGGCGACTCCTTACTACTCTGTTCATCCACTAATTTTGTTGGATACTCACATATTCCTGCAAACCTGCCTACCGACAATACTTCTTTTCCTCTTCCGAAATAAATGCAGTCGCTCAATGTTGCTCACACCCCTTTTGGCAACAGGTACTTCGCAATGTCAACGGAATGCATTCCAGCCAGAAACTTACTTGCATTGGTTTGGCCTGTGGGGCCCCAAAGACTTGTGAAAGAGCAGTCAGTGGTAGCGCGTTGAAAAAGAAACAGAGAAGGCCATGTGATTGAAATTTTGGCCTCACGTGGATCTCAAAAAGCACACTGGGGTCGATCATCTGGCTTGGCTGAGTGTTGTGCGGGCAGCACTACCCTGCATTGCTGCAGCTCTCTTGCAAAGTCATGCAAAAGGCAGCACCATGGCCAGCAGAAGCCTTGACGATTCAAGGCGATTTGGACTTAAGGCTGCTCCATATCAACATAACAGGCAATGTCCTCACTGCCAAAGTTCGTTGTGTGCGCCCTTGAAGATCTCGATATCGTTTCTTGATGTTTGAGAACACTCCACACGCGATGATCTCGTTTTCTAACGCTGGAGGGCAACATTTCACAAAGGTGACACACATGAGAACCTATCTCGTTTCTGGAGTCACACCACCTAATCTTGCATATCAAGAATACTACTTGTCATGTTCTTATAATTATGTGCAGATGGTCAGGTGACGTCGTGGTCACTTCATGGGGTAGAGACTTGCGCAGTGTTTTTTTGGATATACCGGTCCCTATACACTGGGTCCATGCTTGCGCAAATGCCTCCGCGGAATGGACAAAGGTGACACACATTAGGACCTATCTCGCTTTTGGATCCCCCCACCTCATGTTCATCGCTTTTTGCATACCAAAATACTACTGTTCAATACTTTGCATCTTCCTGAATATCTGCAGNCTCATGTTCATCGCTTTTTGCATACCAAAAATACTACTGTTCAATACTTTGCATCTTCCTGAATATCTGCAGTTGGTCAGGTGATGTCGAGGTCACTTCGATGTCGAGGTCACTTCGGTGGTGAGAGACTTGCGCAGTGTTTTTTTGGATGTACCGGTCCCTATACACTGGGTCCATGCCTGCGCAAATGCCTCCGCGGAATGGACAAAGGTGACACACATGAGGACCTATCTCGCTTTTGGATCCCCCTTGGAATTAGGGGGGTGGTGTAGAGCACCCTTTTTGTAGTTACAATCTGACCATTTCGAACCTAAATTCTTACAGCTTGCTCGGCCCAGCTCAGCCAAACTTCACTACAAATTGCAATGTTTTTTGGTTTTAACATGATTTGGAAAAGCTGTTCAAAAAAGCCCCTCTACAGAAAGATAGGTCCCGGATCTTCATTTCTTAAAAAAACACTGCCAAAAACCATTTTATAGCACACTCGAGTTCACCCATTTGGTAGTGGAAATTCCAAGAGAAAATGCTTTTGGAGTCCCCCACCTAGTTTTGATCTCATTTTGCATACTAGCAATACGACTTTTCATCTTGAAAAATAGATGCAGTTGCCCAGGTGATGTCCTTGGCAACACGGCGTAAGAGCCAAAGGTCCTGATGCGCAGTCAGTCCTTTGATCAGAGGCAACCAGTTATCAGAAACTCTTGACTTCTCTCGGCTCTTTGGCTTCTTGGTTCTTACATTTTCTGCATAAATTCCGCTCCATTCCGTCTTGAAAGATGAAAATTGCGGTCGAGCAACAAGCCACGTTTTCGGGTGTGTAGGATGAAACTCTGGAGCATGGAAAGAACGTGCAAAGCCTGGAGCTATGGCCTGCTCTCATCGCCGCGGCGGCATGCGCAAGCATTCCTGGCAGGTGCAACATTATCCTTCATTTGGTTGCAGAAGCAGGTATCCAACGGCGACAGCAAATAAGATATGGTTTGGGGTCACATAATAAACCGCGGTACGGAATCTTCAATCCTACTGATGAATCCGCTATTCTATCAGATGGAACGATGTGGGCGACCGAGAGTGGAAGGGTCTGACGCGCAGTCCTTTCAAACGAAGTTGCTTCAAAGAGCAATCTTGCATCTTGTTTGACATACCTTTTTGGCAAGGAGTAGTTTGCAAGACCTATACTTGAATTGGGAAACAGTAGTGGTAGAGCGTTGAAGAAAACAGAGAAGCCCATGTGATTGGAAATTTAGCCTCACGCTGATCTCAAGCACAGGGGGGGTGGAACATCTGGCTTGGCTGAGTGTTGTGCGAGCATGCGCCTATTGCCGTACATTCCTGCAGCGTTTTTGCAAAGTCATGCGAAAGGCAGCCACATGCAGCCACGCATGCTGACCACTTGTCAAATCTTGCATCGTTTTTCATGGCTCGTCTCTGGCAACGGATGGCAATGTTCTGCGTTCACTTGCATCCCAAGTTGTGTGAGCACGATGTACCCAGCCGAAGTGTTGCAGAGTCTTCCAAAAGATCCCTGCCTATATTCAAATTTTCCGTGCCCTTTCACCTCCCGATCCAGGTTGTTTGCACTGACCACTGATCTGCCTGGAACTGCTGATGAACACCCGAACATGGTGCAAGGCATCATGCGGTCACTTGCATCTTGGCGAATCAAGACCCTCTTAGGATGATTCAAGGTGATTGAAGTTTGGGAGTGTTGCTCGCTTGAACTTTGGATGATACAAAGAGGCACCCCGTCAAATCTTGCCATCTCTTGATGCAGCTGTCTTTCGCTTCAAATTCGCTGAAACAGTGGGAGTAGCTGCATAGCCGCCCTCAAAGGAGTCACCATACTGCAACAACAACGCTCATCCGGGAGATGAACCTACCAGTGCCCCAACAACGCGGCAACAGCAAGCTCTCATAGGAATGGAAAAACACAACCGACTCAAACACTTGGGTGCATAACAGGTGTTCTTACATTGTCTTTTCCATATGAAATACCCCTTTGAAGCAGCACTAAACAGTGGAACTGTGAGCTTGTCTCGCACAAATCTTGGCATCACCGAAATCCGAGTCTTACAAAGGGTTACAAGGGTAAACAAATGAGTCGAGTTGCTGTACATTTCAAGTTGCACGTGGTGGTTGAAGCAGTTTCAGCAAACCCTGGCACTGAGTTTAGTTGCATTCTCTGAGTCTCTTCCTGGAGACCGGCAAAGCTTTGCTCACAAGCCTGAACAGAACCATCTTCCAAGTGAGACTTATTTTATGTGCGCTATATGAAGGAAGGAATTTCCTGACCGAGGGCTTTTTCCAAACAGTCCCAGGGATAGAAGATTGAAAATAGATAGCCTTCTGCCAACGCTTTGAGATGACATTTAGAATTTTTAACAAGAGCCCTTCAAATGTACAATCATGTTCCGCAAGCAGGAGGTTCGGCCCAAAAGCGGCACATGGTCAAAAGTGCCTTCCCTCCACATCTACATTGCGTGCAATGCCATTCTAGACATGCCCAGGTATGGGACCCTTTGGAGCTGAGGCAGCTAGCACCTCAAATGAGACAACTTCCTATGAGCAAAGCGAAGACCATCTTCAATTAATGCTTCAATTACCTTAAGGCACTCAGAACATGACTTTTTCCACACCTCCTCAATCTTTTTGGGCGCATGAAGAATGTCTGCCTATCATACGGTGAGCTGGACACACAAATCTCTCTCAGGTGAGACTGGAAACTAGTGGGGTTGCGGGCCATGAATTCACTAAAGCGCCAGGTATGATGAAACCAAAGACTCGATTTTCTCTGGCACAAGGAGATGAGATTCAGCATTTAAACATGCGCTTCTTCAATGCAGAATCTTTTGCCACAGAAAAGAGGAGGTTCGGCCCAAAAATGTCAAATGCTCTAGATTGCCATGATTCCAGACACCTCTACAAACCATCTGCTGGATCTTGCGTTCACAGACCGGGACATACAAAGGACGAGGGATGAAACTACAGACTAGCAGTTCCTCACTTAAAACTACAGATGAAACTTGTAGACCTTCTCTGGTGTCCTCTGGAAGACCGGGCATTGGGCAAAAACGCGTCTGACTAATGCTTCTTCACTTCAAGCTACGCAACGGAGTTTTTCCACAACTCCATTTCCTTTGGCTGAACGACCATGCTTTGCCTATTGTGGAGTGAGCTGGAAATTCGTCGCAGGCCCTTGTCTCAGACATTTCATGCAGCAACAAACAGCTGCGGAATGAGCCAATTGTCGTGGCATTACTTTTCAGTCGTGCCGAAATCATCTTGTTTTCAACAGAATTCAGCAGTTTAACTGAGTCAGACAAGTACTTCCTGAGGGGCCAAGTCTAAAATCATGGCAGCGTCTGGGAAACGATCCACGATTGGAGATCCAAAATTGAAACCCCCAAAAAGAGCATAAAAGAGCACACAATTTAATGCCATCATTTATGAAAGATCTACTATCCAGGCAATGCCATTGTAGAAGTTCTCAGGTGTCCTCTGGAAGATCGCGCATTGAGCAAAAACACGCCTGACTAATGTTCCTCACCTGAAGCTACACAACCTGAGTTTTTTCACACCTGAAATTTCTCCTGCACAGGGTCAACGCTTTGACTCTTGCAAAGTGAGACCACAGTGAAAGCGGTGGGATTCCAATGGAATTCTAAGAGAGCACGGCCTGGCAGGTAATTTCATTTTTCGCATTTCTGCATGTCCGGCAGTGTGACAGCAACCACATCCATAGCCTGAAAAGGCTGCCGTGGAACCGCAGCTGCGGAATGAGCCATGTTCAATAGCCCGACCTTTCAGCCGTGCCAAAATCATCTTATATTTCCGGGCAACGCTTTGACTATTGCAAAGCGAGGGGGATTTTTTTGTATGGCAGCTGTGGCCGGAGCCATTTGCATGACTTTTCTGAACCACAACGTAGGGTTTCAATATGGAATGCAATAAAGCAGAGCATGACAAGCAATTTCATGTTTCGCACTTGTGGACTTTGCCCCCAAAACATCTAGATCGTCTAGATGTTCTCAGGAAAGGAACTTCTCTCCCTAGACTCACCGTAGCTTCCTAAGTGCCTCCCATCATCGCAGATTATTGCTGTTCATCCCTCAACGGAAAGCGACCTGCAAAGAGCCGTAAAACCAAGATCTGACTGATCGTGGTGCACTCCTTTGACAACTTCGTACGATCAGAACTGCCAGCTTGGAAGAGCGACATGGCAGTGAAAACGGCTGGAAAGCGGAGAAAAATGTGACAGAGATGGAGAACCATTCCATACCACAACTCTACGAATGCACTGACACATTGACAAGCAACAGTATGACCAAGCAAGAATTAATATGATGTTGATTCTTTGATTCTGATTCTTCATCGAATCAGTCTGTTCAATCCCGTCATTGTGTCTGAACTTTATTCGTGATGGTCGCGAGCGCTAGCAGTCTTCATATACAGCTACTTTCTTCAGATTCGTCGGTGTACTTTAACAAGCTACATTCCAACACATCATCAGGATCTGCACATTCGAAGTCAAAGAGCCAAACAAAAAACATACGAACCACATGAAATAGCATTGACCCCAATGGCTACAGTATGGGAAGCAAAACAAACATCCAAACCTCATGAAATTGATCGAAAAACACCCATCACTGCATGTTCTCAGGAAGGAACAAAGAGACAAAACAATCTGGAGGTTGCATGTTGAGATCATCCAAATCATTATGCATCTCAATTCTGCAAAGATTTGATTCCAAACATCTAAGTAGAATAAATAAAACCATCTCAATGTTCAGAGATCAGAGATTTGACTCCATACTCACATGATTCACCTCTTTAATGTATATAATTTTATGCAATTTTGTTCAAATAGTACATTCAGCAGCAACGGGCAGCAGCAACACTTTTCCCCTTCGCCACATGCTCCTGCAGTGCTCCCTGGCAAGGATCGCTAGCCCTGCCCTGCAATCAACATGGCAGGAATGTCACTTGTTCCACCAGGGTAGCATCATGTTAACACAAAGGCTTCTGAATTTGCTGCTAGAACTCATCAACGCATTGCTTTTACATGTTTTTACCATTGTTGGCGACCCCTTTTAGCCTCCACCTTTCTGGATATCAAGTTTGATGCAGCAATGCAGCAACGTTTCAACCGCAGCGCTAGATCGTGAATCTTCAACTGACTAAGCCATGTCGGATTCTGCCTTTACGCCAAAGGTCAGGTCCAAGTTCTACAAGCATGACAGATATGAGGGACCCCATTCTTGCACCTCATTGCACAGCTGGCATTGAAAAAAGCTGTGAGACTGTGAGACGATTTGGCACCATGCCAAGGTTTGTCAAAACGGCTGTCACAAACATGCATCGCTGTGATTCTTGTGCGATGTGACAAGCACGTGCCGGGTATTCGAAACATCTCCAAAACAGGTCACTTTCATCCTTGCATTGGAAGTAGGACAAATTGACTCAGGGTCAACTGCCTGCTGGTGCTGCACTTTGCAACAGTTCATTTGCCCAGGACAAGAGCGGAACAAGATGGACCAATCGCGATTCGATAGTTCATGATTGGCTCTAGGAGCCCTGTTGAAGGGGTGCGTCCCATCCTGTTTCCCTCACTTGTGCCACGTGTTGGCATTTTCTGCCTCACCCACACGCGCTGGCCTGTGCTCTTGCCAGCAGGCCGCACTCGAAGTTCATCTCTGGTCAGTCGGTACGAAGACTGCTTCAAACCAATGGCGCTTCAGGTTCCAGGCTCACCTCTTCGACCATCCGGATCTGCTTCCGGATTTTCAGGACCATGCCGATGCACATGAACTGATGCAAAACTGGCAGAAACTGCATTTCACGGGGCGACAGTTGAAAGCTAGCTTACCCCTTGAGGACCTTTGCATCTTCCTTTGATGGAGCTACTGCAATGTCAATTTTGGGATGGTTGAGGCCTGTCTACCCCTCCCAGCTGAGACACGACACTGTGGTGCATACGGAATCAAGCTGAAATCTCCAGACTGAAAATCAAGTTTGGAGATCTTCCACGTTGAGTCAGAAGCTGCTTGAAACAGAAACCCACACCGAGCTGAAAATTACCACTGTGTTCCTGGGAGCCTAATGTCCTAGTGCCATGTGAGCCGAGCAAACGAGGTCTTGGAGGGTCTTTGAACCTTGGGAATACGAAGTGAAAATGAGCAGCAGAAAGGTTCTTCAATTTGAAGACGCTTGTTTTCAGAGCAAACATATTGGTCTTCTCGCTCAGCTTGGAAGAAGAAATGCCTTTGGAAGGCCTTTTCAAATTCACTGCTTGCAAAGTAAAGACGCTTGAATTGGCCGCCTGGCGGATAGAGGCTTGCATCGGCTTGAGCAAACCAGTCGAGCATTTTCACACTGAGAATGTCTTATTCTGGGCCCCTGACGTGTCGTTGATTTTTCAGATGATGGGAAGAGTAAACTGAAGACATGGGCTTTGGATGATGGTTTTGACTTACAAACAGGGTTGAAAAGGTACATCTAGCCTTTTTGACTCGACAAACAACAAAATTCGCACCTACTTACTCAATAAAACTACTTCCAATTCCAACGTTGGTACACTGATCTGGAAGCCAATACATGCTTATGAATGGCAGGAGTAGCTGAATCTATAATCACTCAGAGAGCTCTATCACCCCTCAAGTCTGTTGAGCGCTAGGTGGATTCAGGTGTTTCAAGGATTTACACACAAGCTTTGTGACTCTTGGCCTTTTCAAATTCGCTGGCAAGAATTGGCCGGCTGGCAGATAGAGGCTTGCATCGGCTTGAGCAAACCAGTCGAGCATTTTCACACTGAGAATGTCTTACTGCCTTTGGGCTACCGTGAATTTTTCAGGTGGTGGGAAGAGTGAACTGAAGACATGGGCTTTGCATGGTGCTTTTGCCTTTCCAAAATCACAGACGGAAATCCTTGAAGTCATCATCCATTTTGTTGATTCAGCTTTTGGACAGACTCAACGTTGCGACTCTGAAAGACTCCAAGATCTGGTCAGGAAAGCCATTTTTTGTGTCAAGTTCAATCTCTTGTAGACACTTCTTGCATCCGCACAAAACAGAGTCACGACCCGAGATACACTGACTGCACCAGGAATGAATCAGCTATTACTTCCCGATGAAATCCTCTACCCAGGAGTCGGCATGCAATAGCAGCCGTTTGCGCAAATCTAAGAACACGTCATCAAAATGGATGAGAACAAATGATATTGAAGCACTGAAGCGTTGAAAAGGTACATGTAGCTCTCGGACTCGACAAACACCTGTCGCACCTACTCACTCAATGAAACTGCTTCCAATTCCACCTTTGGCACTCTGATCTGGAAGCCAAGACATGCTGCTCAACGGCAGGAGCAAATGAATCTACAATCACTCAGAGAGCTCCATCGTGCCTTAAGTCTGTTGAGCACTAGGTGGATCCAGGTTTATTTAGGATTTAGACAAAAGCTTTGTGACTCTCGGCCTGAGGACGGCAGCGTGGTTATCCAAACGCATGCGGCAACGGATCATCTGCATGTGAAATCCGGCACAAACTTGCTATTTGGAACCTGGCAATGAAAAGGTTCCCACTGCCGAGAATACGAAGCCTTCCATGTATGAAAACCTCACGAAAATGACGTTGACTCCAACTCAAGTGTGTTCCTGGAAAAAAGGTCCATGCTGGGCCAGCTTGCGTGCAGCAACTTGCAACTGACCTAACAGCGTCAGATTGCGAGATCTGCTTCCAATCCTCACATGCCTACGCTGCTCCCATGCGTCCCACCGCATGAAATGCGCAAGAGCGAACCTGCCAATGCAGCCTTCATTAAGTCCGTGCAAACAGCTAAAATGCACGAACCGTCACAGCTGAGTAATGGAACAGAGCGGGCTGATCGTGGAGCAGGTATCTTCACACAGGAATGCGTCACCCTTGCAATTTCTTCATGTTTTCACCAGCCAACCTCCGCCAGCGCGGCTATCTGGACAGTTGCTGTGAGGTTGGCCATCTCGGGTGATACCCTCCACATAGTTGCCATTTGGAACCAGGTGCACTGTCACCAGGGACAAGTGAGTTCCCTGCCACTGTCTACAAGTGAGTCATGATGTGGACAAGTGAGCGTTGTGTACAAGTGAGAGCATTTCATGTGGACAAGTGAGTCCCCTGCCACTGTCACCGCATGGGCAAATACAAAGCCTTCCAAATGCCCCATTTTCTGCTGGCAGAACAATGATTAGAATCACTTCGACTCAAATTCATTTGCCCCCCAGGAAAAAGGACAATGCTGGTCCACCATGAGTGGGACATCGCTTCAAAACATGAGAAAGGCAGTGACAACATCACCGGACTCAGATACCTGATGTCTTGAAAGAGTTTTTGGTTGCATCTGGCCAAGCATTGTCACATTACAAAATGTTCGTCTCACTGTCGCATCCCCACTCCTCCAGTAGCACTAGAAGCGCACGATAGAAGCAAAGTCAAACATATCAAGGCAACTTTCATTGAGTTCTTGCAAGCAGTTGAAGGACACTTAAACTGCAACAGCTGGTGGACCGGAAAAAGTGTGTGGGTCATGCAGTGAACGTCTTCAGTATGCACAACAATACATCATTGTCCAATCTTATCATGCTTTTGCAGCTTTCACAGAAGGCATCTCGTGCATTGTTGGAACACGGCCAAATCCACACTAAGCTGGGTTGGACAGCAGTTCGGTCCTGGAATACATCCGCACGATGTCGGAACTGACCTTTCATGCAAGCAGTCCATGAATGAGGGGCAGCTCGTCCTCGTCCTTCATGTATAGGTATCCGATGGTATTCGATGGCCACTGGGATTGAAGCATCGTTTTCTCAAGGAATATGCCTAGTGGCAAGACACGTGTATCATCTTGGTGACCTTCTTAGCATTTCCGGCACTTGCCAAAGTATTGGCTGTTGAAAGATGTGCTTTGGAGTCACACAATAAGCCACGCTTTCAGGTGATGTCGAGGTCACTTGACAACAGGCGGAATGAAAGTCAGAAGGTATTCGATGAGCGGCCGACAAAATGACGTGCCTCTCCGATGTCATAACTTACAGGGGCATCGCTTTTGGGATTAGGTATCATAAATAAACATCTGACAACCAATGGAGTGTCGCTTAGAAGCTCTCAGAAAGCTGAAGCATAGCAAGAAAGTGTAGGCGCTGGAGCTATGGCCTGCTCTCATGGCAGTGGCACACGCAAGCATTCCTGGTAGGTGCAACATTGTCCTCCGTTTGGTTGCATAAGCAGGTATTTGAAGGCGACTGCAAATAAGATGGAATTTGGGGTCACACAATGACAGTAGGGATTCTTCAATCCGACTGATAAATCCGCTACTCTCAAATGGAATGATTTGGCCGACCGAAATTGAAAGGGTCTGACGCGCAGTGCTTTCAAACGAAAGGTTGTTGCTTCAAAGAGTGCTGTTGCATCTTATTTGACATACTTTTTGGCAACAGGTACGCGTACTTTGCAATGTCCAGCGAATGCATTCCAGCAAGAAACTTACTTGAATTGGTTTGGCCTTTGGGGGCTCGCAAGACTTGTGAAAGAGTGGTGGTAGAGCGTTGAGAAAAACAGAGAATCCCATACGATCGGGCCATACTACTTTTCACAGATGAACACGTGACAACCAATGGAGTGTCGCTCAGAAGCTCTCAGAAAGCTGAAGCATAGCAAGAAAGCGTAGGCGCTGGAGCTATGGCCTGCTCTCATGGCAGTGGCACACACAAGCATTCCTGGTAGGTGCAACATTGTCCTTTATTTTGGCTGCATAAGCAGGTATTCCAAGGCGACTGCAAATAAGATGGAATTTGGGGTCACACGATGACAGTAGGGATTCTTCAATCCGACTGATGCACACTGCTCCCTCTTTGGCCGACCGAGAGTGAAGGGGTCTGATGCGCAGTCCTTTCAAACGAAAAGTTGTTGCTTCAAAGAGTGCTGTCGCATGTTGCTTACATGCGGTGGCTTTTATTTAGTAAATGACCAAAGGTAGGCAGATCACGGAGGATGCGACACACATGAGGGACCTATCTCGTTTTTGCAGTTCCCCGACCTCGTTTCGATTTCGTTTTGCATTCAAAACTATATATTCCTGCAGACCTGCCAGCAGGCAAAGCTACTTGTCATCTTCCTAAATAAATGCAGATGCTCGCTCACATACATTTTGGCAATGCAACAGTTACTTTGCCATGTCAACGGAGTGCATTCCAGCCAGAAACTTACTTCAATTGGTTTGGCCTTTGGAGCCCAAAATACTTGTGAAAGAGCAGTGATAGCGCGTTGATGCAAAAAACAGAGAAGCCCCATGTGATTGAAATTTTGGCCTCACGCTGATTTCAAGCACAGGGAGGTGGAATATCTGGCTTGGCTGAGTGTTGTGCAGGCATCCGCTAGTGCCGTGCATTGCTGCATCGCTTTTGCAACGTCATGCGAAAGGCAGCCATGCAAGATGATGAAGGATATCTCTCACAAATACCCTTCCCTTTGCATCCCTTTGCGAGGTGTTGAAGAGTCTTCCAAAGGATCTCTACCTCCATTCAAATCTTGTCGAATCTTGCCATCTCGTGATGCAGCTGTCTCGCCACTTCAAGGTGATGATGGATACATAATTGATATCATATCTCACAAACGCCGTTTGCCAATTGTTGAAAACTCTTCCAAAAAAAAACTGCCTCTGTTCAAATTTTCTGTGCCCTTTTCCCCCGCGATCCGGATTGTTTGCACTGACCACTGATCTGCCAGGAACTGCTGATCGACCCCCGAACATTGTAGAAGGCATCATTCGGTCACTTGCATCTTGGGGAATCAAGACCATTTTAGGATGATTCAAGGTAATTGAGGCACGCATCGAATCTCGCGCTTCAAAAATTCCTTGAACAGTGGGAGTAGCTGCAAAGCCTTTCTCAAAGGAGTCAATCCTGTAACAACAACAACGCTCATACTTGAGATGAACCTAACCAGTCCCCCAACAACACGGCAACAGCAGGCTCTCATAGGAATGGAACAAAACAACCGACTCAAAGACTTGGGTGCACAAGGGTTGTTCTTACATTGTCTTTTTCCTCTGCAATACCGCCTTGAAGCAGCATAGAACAGTTCAAAGAGGCCCATCATATGGCTCTTCAATCACAGTCTTCTTCAGTAAAGGGGGAAATGAATTCTCAACTCCAAGCCCAAGACAGGGAAAAAACTAGCCTTTTCCAGCCTTTTCTGCTTTTTTCTAACATTTGCTACATCTGTTAGCCTTTTTCAGCCCTTGGTTTTTTCTAGCCTTTGGTAGCCTGTGTTAGTCTTTTTTAGCCTCCCTGGTATGTTATTCTAGTATCTGGTAGCCGGTGTTGGCCTTTGGAAAGCTCCCAATGCTCTCCCGTATGGGCTGAGGAAGCATGTTATCCAAGAGACACGTTTATGGGGGGATTTAAGAACAGTAGGATTGTGAATTTGTCTCGCGCAATCCCAACAGCCCCAAAATACGAGTATTAGAACGGGTAAGCAAATGAGTCGCTGTAGATTTCAAATTGGTTGCACTGACCACTGATCTCCCAGAAACTGCTGATGGGCCCCTGAACATTGTAGAAGGCATCATGCTTGCATCCTGATCCCAGAATCAAAACCCTTTCAAGATGAGTTGAGGTGATGAAAGTGACGTAATTTTGGGAGTGTTGCTCATTTGAACTTTGGATGATGCGAGGTACTTGACGAATCTTGCCATCTCTTGATGCGGCTGTCTCGCTTAAAATTTTCTGAAACAGTGGGCATAGCTGCATAGCTTTTCTCAAAGGAGTCACCATGGTGCAACGACAACGCTCATACCTGAGATGAAGCTACCAGTGCCCCAACAACACGACAACAGCAAGCTCCCCTGGGAATGGAAAAACAAAACCGACTCAAAGACTTGGGTGTACAAGGGTTGTTCGTACCTTGTCCTTTCCATATGCAATTCTGCTTTGAAGCAGCACTGAACAGTGGAACTGTGAACCTGTCTCGCGAAAATCTCAACAGCGCCGAAATCCGAGTCTTACAAAAGCAAATGAGTTGCTGTAGATTTCAAGATGCACCTGCTGGTTGAAGCAGTTTCAGCAAATCCTGGCACTGAGTTTAGTTGCATGCTCTCAGTCTTTTCCCGAAGACCGGCAAAGCTTTGCTCGCAAGCCTGAACAGAACCAGCTTCCAAGTGCAACTTATGTAGTTTATATTTGCTATATAAAGGAAGGAATTTCCTGACCAAGCCCTTCTAAGGCACAATCATGTTGAGGAAGAAGGAGGTTCGGCCCAAAGGGGGCACATGGTCGAAAGTGTCATATGTCCAGGAGCATCTACATTTCATGCAATGGCATTCTAGACATACGGTATGGTCTGGGAGGGCCAGGCATCCTGGACCCTTTGGAGCTGGGGCAGCTAGCACCTCGAATGGGACAGCTTCTTATGAGCAAAGCGCAGACCATCTTCACCTAACGTGTCCTTAAAACCTTAAGGCCCTCAGAACATGATCTTTAACGTACCTCCTCGATGTTGTTGGCACATGAAGAATGCTTTGCCTATGATACTCCTTACTGGCACTTTTCGCACAAATGTCTCTCTCAAGCGAGACTGGAAACATGCCTGGGGTTGCGGGCCACGGATTCACTAAAGCCAATACCAATGGGTGGGAAGGCAGGATGAAACCAAAGACTCGATTTTCTTTGGCACAAGAAAATGAGATTCAGACCTTCAACATGCGGCGGTCGAGTAGGCTAAAAATTTGTTGCAGGCCCATGCCTGAGAAATTTCATGGAGCAACGACAGTTGCGGAATGAGCCACTTGCCGTGACAGGGAAATGAGATTCAGAATTTCAACACGGGGCCCGTCTTCAATGTACAATCTCTTGCCACGGGAAAGAGGAGGTTTGGCCCTAAAGTACCACGATTCCATCTGTTGGATGTTGCCTCCACGAATCGGGATATGCAAAGCACAAGGGATGAAACTGGACAAACACTCATATGACTCATATGACTAACGGTTCTTCACTGAAAGCTACCGAACCAAGTTTTTCCACACCTCCATTTCCTTTGACTCAGGGACAATACTTTGCCTAGTGTAGTGTGAGCTGGAAATTCGTTGCAGGCCCTTTTCTGAGAGATTTCATGGAGCAACAACAGGTGTGGAATGAGCCACTTGCCGTGACATTACTTTTCGGCCATGCCTAAAGCACTCTTATTTCCGACAGATAGTTTAACTGAAGTGAGACAATTACTTTCTGAGGGGCCAATCTAAAATCATGGAAGCGTCTGAGAAACGATGATGCTTTTCCAAACAATCCACGATTGGAGATCCAAAACTGAAACCCTTTCGCCGACACCCCAAAAAGAGCACACAATTTAATAAGAGTCCGAGCATTGGGCAAGTTCAAGGCAAACAACGATGCCTACAAAAAGAATGCTTTCTGGACATTTGACCATACGTGGGTGAGGAAGAAAACTCACCAAAATAAGCTGGATGGATGGAAGCATGATGAATGAACTTTAGCTTCCGGCTAAGCATTGATCATTCTCGATTTACTTGGGAATATGGGTGAATCCGTTGACCATCGTTGGCCATGCTGAAGCTACACAACCTCCATTTTCACACCTCCATTTTCGGGTTCAACGCTGTGACAGCGGTGGGATCCCAAATGGAATGTTAAGAAAGCAAGGTTTGGCTGGTAATTTCATTTTTCCCATTTGTGCATGTCCAGCAGTGTGCTTTGCACTTTCGCACTTGTGCACTTTGCCACCAAATCATCTAGATCGTCTAGACGTTCTCAGGAAGGGACCTGGACTCCCTAGACTCACCGTAGCTTCCGAAGTGCCTACCATCATCGCAGATTATTGCTGTTCATGACTGAACGGAAAACGACCAGCAAAGAGGCGACAAGCCAAGATCTGACTGATCATGGTGCACTCCTTTGACAACTTCATACGATCAGAACTGCCAGCTTGGAAGAGCGACATGGCAGGGAAAGCGATTGGAAAGCCGAGAAAAGTGTGAGAGAAATGGAGAACCATTCTACACTACAACTCTACAAATGCACCAATATCAGCAAGCAACCGGAACCTCGAACCAATTGTCTCTGAATTTATTCGTGATTGTCTGAGCAGACTTCAGTCCGAATTACCTACTTTCTTCAGATTCCTGGGTGTACTTTTAACATACTTGAACAAGGTTACATTCCAACAAGTCATCACAACGTGCACACATGTGTAGCCAAATTTCCGAATAAAAAGATTTAACCCGGCCCTGGCACAGACCCCAAATGGCTTTACAGCTATGCGAAGCAAAACAAACATCCAAACCTCATGAAATTCTTCTGAAAACACAAATCGGTGCATGTTCTCAGGAAGGAAAAAAACAAACGAAACAATCTGGACGTTGCCAAATCTGATTCCACATGCTGTACCGTTGTTCATCTCAATTCTGCAAAGATTTGATTCGACACATCTAAAAATGAATGAAACTCTCAATATTCAGATGTCAGAGAATTTGATTCCATGCTCAAATGATTCACCTCTTTCATTCAACTATAGTATATTCAGCACCAACGGGCAGCAGCAGCGATTTTTCGCTTCGCCAGATTCTCTCGCAGTGCTCCCTGGCAAGGATCGCCAACCCTGCTCTGCAATCAGCATGGCAGGAATGTCACTTGTTCCCCAAGGGTAGCGTCATGTTAATACGAAGGCTTCTAAATTTTCTGCTAGCACTCATCAACGCATTGCTTTTACCCTGTTGGCGACCGGTCGGAACTTCCACCTTTCTCGACATCAAGTCTGATGCAGCAATGCAGCAACGTTTCAACCGGCGTGCTAGATCATGAATCTTCGAATGAATAAGCGATGTTGGACTCTGCCTTTACGCCAAAGGTCAGGTCCAAGTTCTGCAAGCATGATGAGACCCCAGTCTTGCACCTCATTGTATTAAAAAAAGAGGCTGTGAGACGATTTGGCACCATGCCAATGTTTGTCAAAGGGCTGTCACAGGCATGCATCGCTGTGATTCTTGTGTGATGTGACAAGCATGTACCGGATATGCGAAACATCTCCAAAACAGGTCAGTTCCATCCGTGCATTGGAAGTGGTACAAATTGACGGAGGGTCAACTGCTGGTGCTGCACTTTGCAATACTTCATTTGGTCAAAACAAGAGTGGAATAAGATGGACCTATCGTCATTCCATTGTTCATGATTGGCTTTAGGAGGCAGATCATCGTCAAAAAAGACAGCTTGTCGAAAACATCAATCTACACCCCTCTCTACCTCGACAGAACAGGCATCACTCAAAGTCCTCACTGCCAAACTTCGTTCTATCTGTTTTCTCAATGTTTGACAGCTGATGATCTCGTTTTCCAACCATGGAGGGCAACATTTTTCAAAGATCACACACATGAGGACCTATCTCGTTTTTGGAGTCCCCCCACCTCATGTTCATCGCTTTTTGCATACCAAAAATACTACTGTTCGATACTTTTCATCTTCCTAAATATCTGCAGTTGGTCAGGTGATGTCGAGGTCACTTCACGGGGGAGAGACTTAGCAACAGGGCAATTTGGACTTAAGGCTGCAGAATAAAAGCAGGTCGCTGCACGCCAGTCTGCCACTTTCACACCTGACGACCAATGGAGTGTCAGAAGGTATGGCCGCTAGACTAGCAAACAATGAGCGACTGGCAAAATTACGTGCCTCTCCCGTGTCACAACTTGCAGGGGCATTGTTTTTGGGATTCGGTATCACATCGTTTTCTC
>DF241070.1:0-69778 GCA_000507305.1 Breviolum minutum Mf 1.05b.01
CAAGTTTTTTGTGGTGGGGGGGTATTTTTACAGTACTTTCCCCACATTACTGTATATCTCATTTGGTTTTTTAGGAGTGCGATATGGTTGATATGGTTGATATGGTACCGACCGATCCCATAGATGCATATAGATCCCATGATATTGATGGGGTTTTAGTGGAACATGAATCCAAGAAATGATGGCTTGGACTCTCAAATGCTAACTTCACCAATGAGTGAAGGAAGGAAGACTTGGACGGCGCTAGCCCCTGCAATGTCTTTTCCTGCCACTTGAAGGACTCCAGGAGCCATTAGAAAACGACCAGCAAACTTTTGGAAATAAAACCGTTCAAGTTGCATGCCATTTCTTTGGCTTAAATCAAGCTTCATCCAGCCTTTGATCAAAAACCTATCAAGTGAGATCAGGAAAGATGGAAGGAAAAGCCAGAAGCTTCCAGGTTTTGAAGATCCAACATTTGTCTATCCCTGATCTTCCAGTTCCCTATATATTTGGAACCAACCTTCCAGTTGCCAATATATCAGGTAACTGGACCCCTGGTTCCAAATATATACGGAACTGGAAGATGAGGGTATGTTTTGTTTATCTCATACATGCCAGCTTCACTTGATAAATTCTTGTGATACTGCTCCGCGAAACACACCTGTCAACCTGCAGGTTGGATCAAGCACAGTGCTTTGGAGTATATTATGTATTTGTGAAACTATATCATACTCTTTCGCCCATAATCATGGTTCAGTGGAAAATAGCTATATTTGAAAGGTAACTACTATTATTGGAGGGACCCCCATTTTTGACTTCCATGATTATGGCTGGAAGTGTTTTTCCCTTCGCTGAAAACAAAAAAACTTAACAGTTCTCGAGGTTCCTTTTCCAAAAACGTCGGCGGTTCGGTTCGTTTATCAAACTTCCTGAGATCCTGGCTGACGCAAGTCCTCAACAACTTGGGTTTAGTTGTCCATTCGAAATCGGCCCAAAAACGAGGACTTTTTGGACTGCGTGAAACCAACATGCCCATTCGAATCGCAAACAAACATGCGAAATGCAGAAACCGAAGTTGGGACCTTCCATAAATTGAAAATCTGGGAAAAAAAATGACATGCCCAATGCCCATCAATTTATTGGAGCGATGTTTTTGGGGTGATGACAATGATGGCAATCAAACATTCTTGGTAAACTAGGACCGAGATGATGGTTCCACCCATAAAACGTTTGTATCAATCTCTATGGTTACTGTGCACGACCCTACCAACAAGTTGAGTGCAGCACCACGCCAGAGGAGAAACGACCGTTGGTGCGCAAACCTTCCAGTGCTTTGATTCAATGTTTTTTTTGCAAAATTCCTTCCCCCCCAAAAAAAGCTTCAAAAGTAACCATTGGCAGTAAATACAATGAAACAAAAATCATCCAGTCAAGTTATTTTTTGCATCCCAAATTTGTTGAATCTTCCATCTTGTTTCTATTGCCTATCCTTGCATTGAAAAAAAAAACATAATCCATAATTGAACTATACCAATTATACCTCCATGTTATCTAGTACGAGTAGTAATGTTATCTAAACAAAAATTGCTGTGCATCTTTTTAGCTGAAGCCAAACCCATCCATCACCCATCCATCGAATCCAACCGCTGGGGTGTGGGTCCCCCACTGCCCCCAGCGAGCCAAAAGTTCCGATGATACAACTTGCCATTCCGTGCCACCTCCAAGTGGCCAAGCCACCGGAAAAATGGTGGATTTCCGTGGGGTTTTTTTTGGTTGTTGATATGGGTGTTGAACCAAAAGTAGGGGGATTTTACCCCCAAAATGGATGGTGAAAATAAGGGAAAACCCTATTAGAAATGGATGATTTGGGGGGAAAACCCACTATTTTTTGGAAACACCCATACACGAGCGACAAAATATGCTGGAAAAAATGGAAACTGGACTTAAAGATTCAAGTCTCATTCTCTCAGAAATTGGTTTTCAACCAAATCTACTCTCGCAACAACTTGTAACTTGAACTTCTGCATCCTACATTGCCTACTTTTTTTGGAGTATATCAGTAGTAACTCGCAAGACTCTCAAGTTTTGCGTTGAACATGACAGTCCTTTGGGTTGACCGCGCCTTGATTACAGAATATCCCGAGGCCTCAGGTCAACAAAAATGCGTTGCCAACTTCTAGAAACCTAACGAGAACGAACCCCTTTCCGTTGCATCAAATGTATGTATATATATATATACACACTGGGCAACCCCTAAAAGAAAATTAAAAAAAAGCCAAACAAACTGTATTTGTAGATCTATTTCATATTCAAAACCCATATATTGGGGGTTTAAAACCTTCATTTTTCATGGTTTTGGGCCCAAGGATGTCCAAGGGTATTCTGTATTAATATCATATATCACGTAATTCTACGTACATAAAGTGATCATACATCCCAAATATGATTCGTACCCTCCTGGCAACTAACATAGCCCCTGCAAGATGGGCAATTTTGAAGATAATCTTCCTTGTCCAAAGGTGTGATATGTTAGTTCCCTGGGTCCCCCGACCAGCTTCTGCAACATCACTTCCCACTGCTCCAGTGAATGTTTGTCAGTCAGGGATGAATACCTTAGCAAGTAGGAGGTACCAGGCTGCTCTTCATGGGGAAACCACCATAAGGGTCGCTGAATAGTGAAACATCACAGCACAGAATCTGGGTAAACTGTAGTGATTTGGGATGCTCATCTAGCAAAGGTGCTAGTGACTAGACCCACCTGAAGTTGGCGCCATGACTGGAAAAAGCGTCTAGCCATGGTCCACCCGAGGAAAAAAAACTAAACCGCTCAGTTCCTGACAGCATGTTCTGCGGGCCCTGGGAGAAAAGAAACATGTCAACTCTGGGAGATGCCAAACCAAATGCGAAGATATACATACCATATCCATACTACCTATATTTATAATATATACATAAACGTGCAAACGTGCATGTCCCGGCAAGACCATCGCATGAAATTTCGAGTCATGAGTATTGAGCCTGTCGTGGTTGTTAAGTTTTGACTTTGGGGAATCATCATGGCATTGTGGCTGACGACGGAAAACTACAGGTTTGGACGTCTTTGCTTTGCGGGGCATACGTGACCATGCTGATGGTGACAACCCGAATACAACATCACACAGGGATACACCCTGCTTACCAAACAAAAGTAAGTGGAAGCTCCCGAAATCCCTCCCAATTCGGTAAAAAGGCCAGATCAAATTACGCAAAACTTATCCATCATTTTGCGGCAATTCTATTTCAAGATCTTCAGGGTCGCAGCCAGTCACACTGAGGTGCAAAATCCTGGGCACCCAAACATTTTGAGGTCGATTTTGAACTTGGACCATCCTCAGCTTTTCCCCCCCCCGGTGAACTTGTTCCATTCGCAAGACGGGCAAGGGAATTCACAGGGTTGGGGAAACCCCTGCGGTTTGAGTTTCGTCCACAGGAAGTGAAAACTGGTTTCGAACACTGAGCGCTGAGGACACATGCATCTATGACAACAATCAAGCTTGCAGTCATATTAGGCTGCACCAATCGTGCATTCATAATATTCATATATAAATTCTATCAAATATACATGTTTGATAAGGTCATCCAGGCTTTCAATCTTCAGCATTCGCTTCCTGTCATCTTTTTCATCTTGGGACCCCAACAACAAGGAGCCAGGTCCATGTCCAGGAGGAATCACCACGTGGACCAGGTCGCCAGCTGAGTTTTCGGTGGGAATCTCTGCATTTGGATCGATGAAGGGATATGCCGTGCCGAATCAGCTTGGTCAGTTCCAAGCCACATACCCTCCATGAAACTAACAGTTCGCACCTGAAAATGGATGGTTGGTTCAGATGAATTTCCTTTTGGGATGGCCTATTTTCAGGTGCTATGTTAGTTTCAGGGAGGGTACTGTTTTTTTGAAGTAAGACATTCATGTTGGGCTAGGGGTTGAACGGTTAATAAATAAAGACTGTTTTCATGTAGATGAATGTGGTTTCATCATCATGTTACAGATGCGCTTGTAGAGTACAAATTGCCAGAGAAAAACGACATGGTCTGGTCATTTCATTACTATGATAGTCGCTCTGATCTCTGCTACTATTAATGATGTTCCAAGAAGTTCTTCTTGACAGGGTCGCATCCAGGTGTCTTCTTTTCCTTGTATGCAACCGGGATCATGTATATGTGCGCATATCATTTGTTTGGTGGAAAGCTTTCTGCTGTTTCACGATGGAATCTGTAGCAATGGAACGAATTCCTGAACTAGAATTACATCGGTGAACAAACAGAAACCACACCGTCACTGCAGGACCCAACGTCAAGAACGTGAGATCCAAACAGCTAGCGACAATGAGATGGGAAGCCATGACAACTTGGGGGTCGCTCTGTCCAAGGCCAAAATATGTTCACGTCGTTAAACATGCATGTGGGAAAATATCAAAACAAAAGCGTGAAGCATAGATATATACATTTCAGTATATACATATATCATCCTTATCAACAATCATGATATATATTCTATATATACTATATAAACCAAAACTTAGAGGTTCCCTCCTAAACTTAAAGGTTTAACCATTTAACCCAAGAGAAACGAACGAAAAAAAAAAAATGCCGGGTGCCCCGAACTCGGGGACACCACCTCCAAGGTATCGCCAGGAGCACAGCCTGCAAATTTGGAATGGTAAAATTGGGAAGTGGTGAAAATAGGTACAACTCAGAAAACTCATTGCGAGAGTAGATTTGGTTGACAATTTCTGGGAGATATGACTTTGAATCTTAAGTCCAGTTTCATTTTTTCCAGCATATTTTGTCGCTCGTATATGGGTGTTTCCAAAAATAGTGGTGGGTTTTCCCCCCAAATCATCAATTCTAATAGGGTTTTCCCGTATAAATCATCCATTTTGGGGTACCCCTATTTTTGGAAACACCCACATGGAAGCCAAAGATTGGTGGTTTGTAGGTTGTAGATGTTTCCTCCTTTTCCAAGGTGGTATTTTCAGGTTCTATATTCATTTTCAGGGGGTATATAATACCTTTGGGCGGCATTCTGTTGCGCATGTTAAAGAAAATGCGAAGTAGTTGAATCTAGGTGATTGAAGCACCTCACTTTGCAAAAAAAGATGTGAGCCCAACCAAATCAAAATCATGTCACCCCAAGGAGTAAAGGATTGGAGATAGAACAATCAAAAAAATCATTTAAAAAAAAAAACACCTTAAGAATAATTTTGCGAAACTTCGTTTGGTCAAATGGTTAGGTAAACCACGTTCCGCCCCTGAACGCTTCGACGCCTTCAGGAACTCGTACCTGGTCCGGAGCCAACATGGTGGATGGCTAATGAGGCGAGCCCACATGGTTTGGGGGTGTCAATTTGCCTTATAAAAATCCCTAAGCCCAACGGAAATTTACGATGTTTTACTATATAAAGTCGACATTTCTTCACATGTATATTACAATCAGGCGATTGAGATAACTTTGAGATATTAGATACGATCGGTGATCTTATACGAAATCTGCTACTTTGAAGGCCATTATCAA
This sequence comes from Breviolum minutum Mf 1.05b.01, assembly GCA_000507305.1. Lineage (NCBI taxonomy): Eukaryota > Dinophyceae > Suessiales > Symbiodiniaceae > Breviolum > Breviolum minutum. The sequence goes on from DF241070.1 coordinate 5,537, forward strand.
CGGCCATAACCAACTGATTCTGGGCATGTTTGACTTGTTTTTGGGTCCTTCAACCGCGAGGGTCTAGCTCTTGGCCAGCCAATTCTTTTAGAAGTGATGGTATGACATCGGCATGTTCAGACATGTTGGAGCGTCGGATCTTCCATACCCGCTTTTCAAGGCATGGTTCAAGCTGGAACTGGAGTGGAAAACATACTTGTAACCTTATTAGTAGTGCCATCTATTTGGGGTTTTTAGCCTGCTTACCAAGGTGTACCAACTTTACGTATATTGACTCTACACTCTACATTCTGTATATATATATAATATATACTGATTTGATGTACCAAACTCCTTCCCAGGGCATCCTGGTATATACTTTGACTTTCGATTTAAGAGGTCGGATTCTGCATTGTCGCGGCCACAGGACTCGGGATCAAAAATTCCGGTGGAATGGCTCAACCTGGCCAGAAACATCTCCCAAAAACTGGCCTTGATCTGCAAACCGACCTTGCTGGAGGTTTGCCTGAGTTTTTCACAATGCCGCAAAAAGTGCATCCAAGATGTTGTTGCAGTCAAAAGATTCATAAACCTCCAGGCAATTTAACATATCCGTACATATCCCACCTGGGGAAAATTTTGGAAAAAAACATCTTCTTCAAGAGTGATTTTGGCTGGCGCGGGATCTCAACAGATCCCCTGAAATCGGCAGATCTCCGGCAGTTTCTCAGAAACTTTTCAAGTCTCCAACTCGACTTCTTCTTCAGCCCAGCTTTCATCTTCATCCTCCGCCTGGATGGCACGTACAACCAACCATTTGGGGTAGCACTGGAAATCACCCCAAAAAACTACCCGATGAAAAAAGAGAATCGAATGGTAAGAGCCTGTACGAATTAGAGCAAAATACACAAACCCCCGAAAACTAACATATCCACTGGAAATCGATGCTTGGAAGATGAAAGCTCCTTTTGAAATGGCCCCTTTTTGGGGGGACATGTTATATAATTTTCCGGGTGATAAAATCATTGACATTTCAACATCTCCCAAAATTCCAGCAACCCAAATGAACGTATCCATCATCTGAGGGCCAGATAAGGTGCCATGCCATGAATGACCAAGAATTGGGTCAAGGAAGAATATCAAACCTGGATTCATAAACCCAGGTGGTATCCGCAGAAAAGTGAAGCCCATTGCTCCCAAAACTATCCCCCCGTCCACCAACTCAAAAACAGGGGAAATGACATTATTTTCACTCAACATGATGGAAAAATCAAAGCCCTGCCAAAGAAACTGCCTCTGCTTCTGCTAGCCTCTCTTCCTGTCAGCAACCAATAGCACAGCAGCTATTCATCAAGCTGAACGCACATGCCCACAGCCAAGCCTCATTAAAACACCTTGTACCGATGATGGCTGCACCATCTACAAAGTAGGTATATAATTATGTATCTTAGTCTTTAAAAGAAATGTATATGATTATATATCATGATGCAAGATTATATATTTATATGTTTGTGTGTGAAGCCATGAAGACCTTGTAATCCCTTGCGCATCACGAGGTTTCAACTACCCATTGCTAACAGTATTTAGTTGGCACAGCAATTTCCCGACCGTCAAACGGTCCAATTACTCTTTCTCCCATAATCATGGTTCAGAGGAAAAATGGCCAATGTTTGAAAGGTAACGATCCAATTGGAGATACACCCATTTTTGACTTCCCATGATTATGTTGCCGCGTAGCCATCTATCTCCGCCTCCCGCGCTGCTGCAACTGCTGAAGCGGCTGCCAATAAGTCTGGTCGCTTCTGTGGCCTCCCAGGGCGCCCATACGGTTGAAAGTTCCTGGGCCCTACACAAATCAACCAACCAGGTGCCCTTTTTTTCACTGCGCATCATCTGAAAACAAACCAAATTGTGTAAGCTAAAACACCGAACACGCGTCACCATCTTGCAGCCTTGTTCCTGTCACCACGGTCGCGGTTGTAACCACCACCTGTACAAAAATGACAACAGCAGGTGCTATCTTGGTCCTTCATCCTCCAACTGTTTAGATGCAAAGCCCCCCCAAAAAAATTGGTTTCGCCGCTGGCCTCTTGTTCTAATTCAGCCTGCAGTTGCTCTGCAATGGCGGCATCATCCTGGCAAAATTGTCACTGGCATGGCTGCATGACCAAGCTACCACTGAGCAATTTTGTTGGTGAGACTAACCGAAGAAGCACCACATTTAACGCACACATATATATATATATATAAACTTCTTAAATCCGAGTTTTCATGGAGATTTCTTCTTTGGTGTTCAAAAAACCTCGGTGAAAGAAATTTTGGCGCACCCAGGCTGAGGCGCCCCAGACCTGAAATGCATCCCAAATGTGACTGGATTGTGGAGCAAGAAAATATTCACAGAAACACCATCCGTGACAAAGACCAAATACACAACTAGTTGTGGCATTTGGCCCCTAGATATTTTGATGGAGAATAAGCAGACCCACCAAAAAGGCACCTTAACCTTGCTAAACATGACCCATCCTCAATCCCTCTAAAGGTGCCCATCAAAAACATCCACATGGTTTTCCCACAGTTATTTCAATAAAGCATCGAGTTTGATGGGTCTATCCATCAGGTCCTGGGTCTCTTTGAGCAAATCTTCTTGAAGTTGAATTGCCAAAGCCTGGATGGATTTTTTTTTTTTGCGCAGCGGTTTGCCCCACCGTTGTCTTGGCAGAATTTTGTTTAGAAGTTTAGACGTATTTAGTATATAATAAAACGCTTTGCCGGCATCTTGGGTAAGTTATATGAGTTCGCTCCAACTTGTACGCTATTCTTCTTTAAATCGCCCTTTAAATAAATATTACATGATTCTCACTTCAAAACGGAGTGAAGCTTGCAGCACCCGCCAACGAAATGGCAGGAATCTCCCTCGCAATGACTTGGTGATACATCTCGCCACGCCTCATCTTCCGCTTCTTGTGCTGATTGGCTTGGCGGAACCTCACAGTTCGGTTCGGGAGAACATGTTGAAGTAAGGGTGTCTACTGTGTCAAATATGTGCCCATAGAACGATAGATATAATTCATGAAGCTTCTGTACATTGGATATATTACCACATGTTCTAGACACAGAGGCACGTAGACACATAGATACATGCATACAAACAGTACAGTGAAATACAGTACAGTACAGCACAGTGCAGTACAGTGCAGTCCATTACATGATATGACATGACAGTACATTAAATTGCACAAATATATGCAGCGAAACTGTCTACACATACTTATCCATACACATGCCCACACATGTCGCAAGCATGCGGATCACACATCTGAATGGTGGTTACTTCGAAACCGTGCTAGGTAAAAGGCAAATGATTGCCCCTGTCAAGTTCAAGGAATCTATACCAACTAGCTAAATCAGCGGCAACCGACATGCGTCAAAATAAATCCCAGCTCTCATTCTTATCTTGAATTTCTTTGAAAGGAAATGTTGAAGTAAAGTCCTGTCAGTTGAAAGATAAGTTGGTTAAGATTGACGGTTTACTACAGGGATCATTACATTACCAACATGAAAACCAACCCATAGGTTTGTATTCGGTTTATCCCACCAAAATGGGTAATTAAATGATCCCGGGCCTATACTATTCCAGGCAAATCCACGCAAAATTCTTTTCCAGTCAAGGATTGTCATGGGATAGGCAGCACGGCGTTGCCTATAGTGATGTCATATGCGCAGATACTGGGTGGCTCATGGTAGTAGTTAAGTTGGGATTTTGTTGTTTTGCGGCTCTCAAAAAACGCAGAAACAACAACTGACAGGAATTACCAACAAAAACCCTATGCCTATAACCCAACAAAAATACAACTTTTTAAACTAGTGACGATCCAGGATCCATTCATTTTCATCATGCTGCCACCAAACATATGCATCGCTGCATCGCCCATGCTGAAACGACCATGATTTTGGAACCCTGACGCCCATGGCCTGCGCTGCAGCACTGCTTTGGTCCAAAGTCTTGGCCTCGTCAGAAGAGAGAGATCTGTTTATAGCTGGATTTCTAAGATCATCCAAAAGGCAAGCTATAAGTTGATCCTTGATTCTTAAAAAAAATATATGTTATAATATATATATATATATGTACGTATGTATATATGTATAACAAAGTGATTGATAAATGCTATATATATATAGATTTACATATACATTTGCAATTTAGAATGAGCATTAGATTTTTGAATTTTTGTTTGTCGCCTCTTTTCAGCCATGTCTGGCCGTCAGGGGCAAGGCAAAAGACGTTACATTGGATACGGGAATGCTTTTATGATTCAATTCTTCAACATGTGGTTGGTTGGTGGTTGATGTTGGCGCTTACTGCTGGTGGTTTACAATGGTTTACTATTCGAGGCTAATAAACCGTAAATGTGATTCCCAATGATCTCAGGAAGGATTCCTACTCCAGAAGTAGGAATCCAAACGGGATGAAGAAGGTTTAACTACGTTCCAATTCTCATGGCTAGTCAACCTACCCCCCCGTAACGTACCCCCCGAAGAAATAATGGTTGAATAAGGCCTTATTAAGGGAAACCAATGGTTAATAAGACCTTAATAAGGCCTTATTTCTGGGGGGGGGTACGTTGGGGGGGGGTAGGTTGACTAGCCATGAAATTCTGGATGCAACCCGGAAGTTTCAGGTGCTTGTTTTGCACTGAACAGCTGATCCCTTTGTCAAACTTGCCGCCGAAAAAAAAAATCCCTGCCAAACCTTATGACATTTGCTCCCGAAGGCCTGCAAATCAACCAATGATTAGTTCAAACCATACATATTTATATATGTTTATATCTATTTATATCTATATGCATTTACATGTTGATAAATTCAACTATATTCTGCAAAGTTTCTCATCCAAATTCGGATCAGGTGAACGGACGTCCTCAAGTTTGGTCTCCCCAAGAAACTTGGTCTCCGTACCAAATGCTGCGGTACGGGTCGTTGCTTCAATCGCTGATGGAGCCTGAATGACCGAGTCATTCCAAAAATAGCACCACACCTTCCACAGGTGTCCCACCATTTTTTGCATTTTTTGAAGGAAAACACAAAGATCTCATAGTATATAGGTGAAACATAGGCTGCCTAGTTTGATTGGTGCAAACACCTATATCTCAAGGATATCTCATAGGATATATCCAAATAGGATATCTTAAAGCCAAACTGAAGACTGCACCTTTTTTTGGTGGGGAAAAAAATATCCTTGAAATTTGTACCGACTTCACTTCACCCAGAGGAGGCGTTTTTTGCATCACCAATTCCACGGTGGTCCCCGGACAAATCCATATCTCGATCAAAGCGGTCCGGCCTCGGGGACCACAGCTGGCTCAAATAGCCATTTTTTGATGGGTTGGTTGGTCAGTTGGGTATGGTTGGTCAGTTGGGTATGGTTGGTCAGTTGGGTATGGTTGGTTGGTCAGTTGGGTATAGCGATTTGGGAACGTCGCAGTTTTGATTTTTAGATGTCCTAGTACTCCATCAACATTGATTCTGTGCCGGGCCAACCACCCTTTAGCACCTTTTAGTTTTGCGCACCAATGATTGCCTTGGATCCCCCAACATCACTTTCTCTTTCTGTGGCTCTTCAGCACTGTCCTTTTGGACAGTTCGCAACCCAATTTCTTTCCCAACAAATCCCCTGTTAACACCTGGTGATTTCAATGCGACCATCATCAAAACCCGTTTAAACGTCAATCTATGTCTCATACGAATTTTGTTGGCGCCATTGGTTGGGCTTGGTGGCTGTCCATGCCGCAATGCCCCCCGCCTCTCCGCTGTCCAAATCCTGGGCCATGTTTCCCACGCCATCTGTGAAGCATCTCCAAAAAAATAAATGCTGCCATTTTTCAAACAATATATAAAATGCATCAACATCTTTAGTGGATTATTTTGTGCGAAATCTAACACCAAAAACACAAAACATGTATCTAGTTACCTGGGCCCTGCCGGGACAACCCCGTAATGTCGATAATGGAGGTTCATAGGGTTCCCTTCATTGAAATGCATAGATCATGTACCCACTGTTCCAGGGTTTAGGCAAGCCCCAACAAAAAAACAACAAACTATCAAGAGCAAACGAAATTAAGCGCAAAAACCGTATACCTGTCACATTGACCGGTTTTCGCAAATTCAAAAGGGACCCGCAAGCGTGAAGACGAAACAAATGGATTTTTTTGGACCGTGAACTCTTGGTGAACTTTGGACCAGGGAACTAACATGTCCCACCTGTAGAAAGGAGGGTAAACAATTTTCAAAAAAAAATCAAATCAGCCCCACCTCTAAAGGCAAGGAATCTAGGAATCCTTGTTAAAATTGCCACAAAACCCCGACATGGATCGAAACGGAATTTCTGGGTTGATTTGACCATCCCCTCACCTCTGCGACTTCTGTGGCACCATCCAAGGTTTTGACCTGAGATATTGAAAAATATGATCGTCAAATTGGATCATTTCCTCAGGTACGGTTGAAAAGAAACTTGGGCAACCCACGAACCCGAATGGAAATTAAAAATAAACATCCAGTCTGTATCACTGCACCTTTTTGACTCCAAAGCTGGTCGACTCCAACGCACACCCCATCCAGCATCTCGTCGGCTGCAGCATCAGCTCCGCCGACAATGCAAACGTCTGCAGCAACCTACCCTGCTGGCACTTTTCTCCACCAATCCTTCTCTACAGCACTCCTTTCTCTACAACACTCTTCTCCCAACAACACTTCTCTACAACACTTCCCGTCAAGACTTCTCTACAACACTTGTCCCCAACACTTTCCCAACACTCTTCGCCAACACTCCTCTACAGCAATTCTTTGCAGCACTTCTCCACGAGACTTCTCTACAACACTCTTCTCCACCTCTTCTCTACAACACTTCCCTACAACACTTCTCTACAACTCTCTTCTCCTAAACTCTTCTCCAACACACTTCCCCAACACTCTTCTCCAACACTTCTGCGCAACACTTCCCTGCAACTCTCTTCTCCAACACCTGTCTACAACCGACGCTCTTCGCCAACACTTCTCTACAACATTTCTTTCTTGCACTTCTCCACACGACTTCGCTACAACACTCTTCCCCACCTTTTCTCTACAACACTTCTCTCCAAGACTTCTCTACAACACTACTCTCCAACACTTCTGCGCAACACTTCTCTACAACAGTCTTCTCCAACACTTCTCTACAACGCTTCTCTTTACAGCTTTTTTCCAACACTTTTCTCCAAGACTTCTCTCCAAGACTTCTCTACAACACTTGTCTCCAACACTTCTCTTCAAAACTCTTCTCCAACACTTCTCTACAACTCTCTTCTCCAAACCTCTTCTCCAGCACACTTCTCCAACACTTCTCGAGAAATCTTCGCTACAACACTTCTCTTCCCGAACACTTCTGTACAAGCCCCTTCTCTACAACACTTCTCTCCAACACTTCTCTACACCTTGGTCCTCCAACACTCTTCCCCAACACTTCTCCACAACTCTTCCCCAACACTTCTCTACAACAGTCTTCTCCAACACTTCTCTACAATGCTTCTCTACAAGACCTGTCCCCACCACTTCTCTACAAAACTTTGCTACAACACTTCTCTCCAACTTTTTTCTCCAACACTTCTCTACAAAACTTCGCTACAACACTTCTCTAGGACTCTCTTGTCCGAAACTTCTAGCTACTCTAGCTACTCTATCTACTTTACCCACGCTTCTAAAGCATGGCCCGTGCCAAACAAAACGCAAGAACGACCTCCCAGCTTGAGAGTTTGAAGCGCCAAAATGAGCATTTCCTTCGAGACTTCCTCCAGTTTTGACACGTTGAAGCTGCAAATCGACGATTTCCTGCGAGTTGTTCTTAATTATAAAGCTATTTTTACACAAAATGCTGCGCCTGCCAGGAAAATGCATCAGCACAAAGCGTGTGCCTGCCACGAGAAAACGACGCGCTAGCATTTACACACTTCCAAAGTATTGCAACTGCCACGCAATACAGCAACGCCATCGCAACGCATGCCATCAAACGCAATAAAAACATGCTATTTGCGAGCACGTCCAGCACATCATCCTGATCACATTTTGTGAGCGCCGCCCAACGGCACGGCCATAACGCAATACCCAGACGGTCCCAAGACCCACCGTCGGCAAACACAGCCCAACCTGCCAGACCCCTACTCATAAACGGGAACCCTGCGCTGCGCATTGGGGAAAAATCTTTGAAACCATCATCTAACTATGATTATTATGCTGTTGAAAAGATGTTGTGCACTACGTCGTTCCAAACAAATTGACATAGCACTTACTTCTTTTAACACAAACAGTCAGGCTTGGGCGTGGTACAACTTTGTTTCTTGGATTACGGTGGCTTGGTGCTTAAGTCTGCTGACAATCGAGCCAGTTTCGACTCGTCCAGAGAGGTGCAGCCAGAAAAGGCACCGTTCCCAATGTGCGTGACAGACTCACCCAAAGTGATGCTGGCAAGAGAGGTGCAGCCTTCAAAGGCACCGTCCCCAATGTGCGTGACAGACTCACCCAAAGTGATGCTGGCAAGAGAGGTGCAGCTATAAAAGGCACCGTGCCCAATGTGCGTGACAGACTCACCCAAAGTGATGCTGGCAAGAGAGGTGCAGCCTCCAAAGGCATTGTTCCCAATGTGTGTGACAGACTCACCCAAAGTGATGCTGGCAAGATAGGTGCAGCCATAAAAGGCACTGTTCCGAATGTGCGTGACAGACTCACCCAAAGTGATGCTGGCAAGAGAGGTGCAGCCATAAAAGGCACCGTCCCCAATGTGCGTGACAGACTCACCCAAAGTGATGCTCTCCAGCGGCGTGCACTTGTGAAAGGCACTTCCCTCGATCTGAGTCACAGACTCACCCAATGTGATACTCTGCAGAGACATACAATCTTGAAAGGCACACACACCAATGTACGTGACAGACGCACCCAAAGTGATAGTCTGCAGAGCGGTGCAGCCAGAAAAGGCACTGTTCCCAATGTGCGCCACACACTCACCCAAAGTGATGCTCGCAAGAGAAGAGCACTCTTCAAAGGCACTGTTCTCAATGTGTGTGACAGAATCACCCAACGTGAGGCTCTCCAAAGACTTGCACTTTCGAAAGGCATTATACTTGATGTGAGTCACAGACTCACCAAAAGTGATTCTCGCAAGAGAGGTGCATCCATAAAAGGCACATTCGTCAATGTGCGTTACGGACGACTCGTTCATGGCGACTGAAACTAGGTGAGTGCAGTCCTGGAAAGCTTGCCATGAAATGTTTGTGCAAATTGAGGGAATGTTCAAATGAAAGAATTCTCGTGTATGGATGCCATCTTTTGTAGCAGCTTCTACTTCGTTTCGTTTGTAGATGGCAGTTGTTATGGCTTTGGCCTCCAGCAGCCCTGCTGCGCCCAATGTCTGAGCATCATCCACTTCCATGATTGAACTGTCGCGAAGCAGCTCTACTGCGAGGAGTTTGCGCTCTATCGGATCTTCCGCTCTTGGGTGCTTCTCAAGGAGCATGGCCTTTAATTCCCGAAGAGTAGTTTCCATCACAACCTCAACGGAGATGACACCACCTTGTAAGGTCTTCAATTCGAGTTCCCAGGACATGGCGTTTAGCACGAATCCTGGCCCCAGGCCGACTGATTGTCAACTAAACAAGAATGACTTGAATCGGAGAAATCACGGCAATGTCCAGCTGACGAACCTTTCGCTGGGCTGATGAATTCTGATGATTCTGATGGTTAAGCTAGTTCGCGTCATCCAGGCAACTTGGAAGTTCCCCCCTGAAAACTACCAAAAAGAAGGCCAACACGGTATTCAAACATGAACTGCATTTTGTATTCCCGGTATTCATGGTGATTTGGAGAGTTGCAAATTTACAATTGGAAAGCTTCCGAATTTTTTTCCAGCTCAGGAAACCATGCATTTTGTTGTTGCTTTAACGGTAAGACTCTTGCTTCAGCTAGGTGAAGGTGTGAAGTCTCCCTTTTGGGCCACAAAGAAACTAAAACGGCTGGCTTCCACAAATCCTGCACCAGTTCATAGGTCAGTTCTCCTATCATATCTAAAAGTTGATACATTCCAATGAGTTCAAAGGATGAACAAACACAACGTTGCTTTGAGACCAAAAAGTGGGTGGAGAAACTCGGGATCGCAGTTTAGAAGGGTGTCGTAAGATTGGAAATTCAACACGGCCGATTAGCACCAAAATGCACCAAGTCCGTAATATATTACATTTATAGATGTGCACGTGTGTATTTATCTTTATGTACATGTATGAGGTAATGAAATAACAGAACGTCGGGTTGGCAGAAAGAAACGGCAAAAATGAAAGAAAGCATGCCTTCAAACAAAGTGATTATGATGATTGTTTTGGGATTCGGAATAAGAGGCAAGATTCCCGAAATCCTCAGGAATGACATGGCCACAAACCCTCAAACCCGGACAATACAGGAAAACCAGAAACTTTGGGAAACCTGGCAAAAGCATTGGCTAAAACACTTGGCACTTTCATCCCACCAAACCCACAAAGCTGGCACACCTAAATATCTCCCGATAAACCATCAAACGACTGCGCCCTGAGTCTCGCGCGGCCACGGAGACAGCAGGGGCAGCTTTCTGCTTCCGGGGGCGCAGCCTTGGCGAAAGTTTCTGATGCGCCAGGTTGTTCTCGACTTTCTACCAGGCAAATGGAAACACAATTGCATGCGTTGCAAGGAATGAGAACATGCATACCACTAGTACTGCGCAGGGCGGCGGCGGAAGTTTCAAGAACAGGAAACCTTCAAGAGAGATTGGTATTGGCGAGTCACGGATGGCAGAGCAAAAACACTGATGGATTGAACTGTAGAATTGTCTAACTGCCTCACTGAACAACTGACTAACTGTCCTGTCAAACTGCTTTACTGACTAATTGTCTAACTGGCTAACTACTTAACTAACTAACTAACTAACTAACTAACTAACTAACTAACTAACTAACGAACTAACTAAGAAACTAACTAACTAACTAACTAACTAACTGACTGACTGACTGACTGACTGACTGACTGACTGACTGACCGACTGACTGAATGACTCATTGATTCTCACTGAGAAAATGACGAACAGACTTTCGATATGTCTAGTCTATACATCCCCGTCTGAACTCACCAGGTGGGGTTGGACAACCCAACTTGTAGTTACAAAACATCTTGGCCAGGCAAGATTTCTACAAAAAGGAAGGGTTTAACTACAAATGACGGGCCNCATTTCTCCTCTGCCCACATTGGCTGCGCACCCGCCGCTTTAGCGAGCCTACTTCTCGACCCTCCCGACCCACAAATCAGTGCAAAAAACATAGCAATTCGGGACTTTCCTAACATTTTGCGCACCCTTGTCTTCTTTCTTCTATCTTCTTTCTTCTGACTCTTTCTCTTTCTCGGCTTTTCATCTCTCCATATTGTCGGAAGTTTGACTTCTAAGCTTCCTTCGATTAATCATGTTAAATATATGAATGTCAATGTACATACTGATGTAAGTATAGTTCATGAACTATAGATAGATAATATATATATATATTATAGAATATATATATATATTATAGAATATATCTATATATCTGAGCGAAATTGATTGTGTTTCACCAACCCGCCATGTCAGGTCATTCTATCAGGACTTGATGTAACAAATCGACGACCCGTCCGTTGGTTTCATGCTTTCCGACACGACGGAAAATCAACAGCTCATAGCACAATTCTGTGAGTTGAAAAATGAACACATCTGACGCGTTGACCTACAAAAAAAATCACATGCTGAATCCTATCTGAAATATCGTTGGTTTGTTGGTTCATCTCGAAAAAGGAGAACTTTACATCAAGGGGCGATTTGTGATCTTATAGAGAAATTTCCTCTCTATAAATCAACCCTGGGTTGGATTTTTGAATGGTATCAAGTATCTTACCACCAATGATGTGGTTTCAAACGCCACCTTTTCGCAACGGGAACCCCGGACAAGTCCATATCGCGGTCAAGCCTTTGATCCACCCTGGGATATCAATTTTGGTTGCTGAACGTTAAACAATCATGGCCTGCAACATGAAGCCTTGGACATTTCTTCGAATTTTTGGGACATTCATGGAATAATTCCAGGTATGGTGTACATTTAGGCTATAGGCTTAAATTCATGGTAAATGTAGGTACGGTAAATATTCCATACATGGAGCGTATGGGATGGATTATGATTGTTGATAAGAGCATCCTTCAAATGGATGTTGTTACACCCAGTTGACCTCTATATTGGCACCTTTTTTTTGGGTTGTCGCAAAAAGTACCACGCCAGGTGGGAGAGTTTGTAATGAAACATCCTGCTGGTGGTCAGTTCGGCCATCAATTTGTACAATGATGGTTTGGGAATGTTTGGGGTACTATTATCCTTCCCCCTAGGAATGCCATTGAGATGTCAGAAACCTCGGTTTTTTGGTAGGCAAAAACATGGAGGACCAAATCTGACTCCATTCGTGTTCAAAACGGCTGTTCTCACAAGGATTGCAAAAGTGACCCGAAAACTTTCAGCGATTCATCCATGTTGTTTTTGGGATCCCCAGCCCCACTTTCTCTTTCTGTGGTTCTTCGGCACTGTCCTTTAGGCAAAGGGATGTGTTTTTTCCAAAAAAAAACATAAAACCAAAAGGATGTGAATTCAAGTTTTTTTCCAAGTACGATTGTGAATTCAACTCTGACGTCCCAAAAACGAATGTGGTTTCGAGAAGTTAAGGTCAGTCACTGCACGATGGTGAAAATTCTGTTGCCAAGTTTTATGGAATGGACTTTCTTTGTTGACCACCCGTCGGAACGGCCAGTCCTCACCGCTGTCCGAATCCTACGTCCCGCAAAGCCGGAAGCGATGTTTTGATGAGAATCATCATTTTCAGGTTGTAGCTTTTGCCAAGTTTTTGGGGCCAAACTGACTCTTACAGTGTTTCTGCTTTTGGGTGATCCCCTGTTGTTGCGTCAACAAGCACTACTTACTACTTCTTTGTTTTTAGGCCTTGATTTTGCCTCCAAAAAATGAGGCTCAAGAAACAAGGCAGAGTTGCCTGGGACCATCCATCTACTCAACAAGGTCCACGTGATGGAAGAGTTGTGGGGAGAATGGTGTAACATCAAAATCAAAAAAAATCCCCCAGGCTCAACTTGGATGGTCCATGCCACATTTATATATCTATATATATATATACCTATATTAATATATGTTTATATTGTTTTATATTACATTGAAAATTTGAAACATAGCAAATACATATTGTGGATAGCAACAGGAGTTATTGGTCTCTGAGAAAAATCGGCCTAGCCGAACTTTCGTGAGTTACTGAATCATCATGATTAGCAACCATGGCAGTTGGAGGAGCAGTCTGGCCCACTCATCCATCCCCTTGTCTCGTCCTTTGCAGGGCTGCTTCCTCCTCTGGGACCCGCCATTTTGCCTGGCTCCTTCCAACCAACTCAAGTTCAACTATTCCGTTTCATAGGGGCTCTGATTATACCCTGCCCACCAAACAAATATCCATCCAATTGCCAGCACTTCATAGCCACATAATAACATCTGGCATAAATGATGTTTTGACCAAAACCTTGTCTGATGCTGAGACGAAATTCTTAGTCTTACAGGCGTAGGAAGTGTCCTGCAAGCTCAACCCAAACTGACTTTTTCCTGAAACAAAGCGGAATTGCTAATTCTCAAGTACCCTTTTGGGGATTTCACCCCTGAAAATCAACAGTTTTTTGTTTCCCTAAAATCGCCACCCAAATTGAAACGGTTCGGTTCACCATCAATCTCCGTGACTTTGGGCTTCAAAATGTTAATCTTCAAGGGTATACAGTCAATCTACCACAAAAACTAACCAAATGTAGGTAAATATACCATACAGGGATCCTATATGGGTTCAATGACCTCGGCCGTTTTTTTTGTGTCGAAACGTCGGGTCTCCTTCTCTCCAGGTCCATCTTCACCAGGATAACCATCTGCCTTGAAAACCGATGGGAAAGGCAATCGTTGGGTATTTTTCAGCCACCCCGGAAGCTTGGTTGGTTGGTGATGGTTCAGAAATCCGAAAAAAAAACACTGAGATGTAAAAAAACCGTCGTAAATAATGGTAGATACACTACCGTAGTTGACTGATGCATGATTTCTTCCAATCAACAGTACTAATTAGTTGCTGTCCTTCGAATTGAACAAATAGAATATGAGGAGGGCTGCTTTTTTTGTGGGTGAAGATACTAATACCCCCAAAACAATTGGAAGCAACCATCATCCAACAACCATCATCCAACTCTATATTACTTGGTAATATTTGGTAAATTCATGACTGTCCCGCAATTCAGTTTCCTCAAAACTCAGTGTTACTACTGGAATACTAAGCAGAAACATCTACTATCATCTACTAAAATACCCAGTGATTGGCTGAAGACCATAGGAGCTCCAACAACGGCTGGGATGGGATATGTGATCATTCCCTGGAATCCTACCGTTTTTTTTTAGCTTCGAATAAGATACAAAATCATAGCCGTTGCATCCATTTTGCACTTGATATTATTTGGTTCTTTGGTACTTTGACTTGTCACTTTTTTTTCTTGATATCACTGGTCAGTTTTCCAGATCCTTCTCCAAGAAAAATATGTTGGACCATGGCACTACTACAGCCCACCTGGGTCACGATGATCAGTGATACCCCCATAAGTCGAGACATCTATTTTTTGGGGCGCGACAACCCATGGGGAAGCCATGACCACAAGCATCTGGAGTACTTCAGTCATTTGATTTAATTTAAGGCCATTTTGTGGAAACCTCGGGTCACCGGCCGATGCTGGACATCTCAAAACCCCGGCCTTCGACACTGGCATCAGCTAGGAGTAACTCGACATAGCTGGGAGATGATCATCGCTGCAGTGATTGGTTTTGTTTGCTGGTGGCTATTTTGGTTGGTGCAGCTTCGTTGTTGGGGTAGAAAATTGATTTTTTATTGGTTTGATGTTGATAGCTAATGCCAAAATTGCTCCTCAAGGTTCGGTTTTTTTTTGCCTATGGGAAACCGTGACCATTTTCAGGGATTTTCAACACACAAACTTGGGATCTGCTGAGTTCTTGAAAGGGAGGGGAAACTCAAAAAGTACGCAGCTCAAAACTTCATTCTGCCAGCAGGTGGGTCATTGGGCTGATATACTGGGTGGCACCACAACCGGTGTGAACCCAAGGAGCTCAACGGTTCGGCGCAGAACGGCAGAACGGTGAATTCCAGGTTGAATTCATGGATCTTTTCACCATATCATGAGGTGTCACGGTTGTTTCTGTTACCAACAGGGTCACAGAAAACTACTATATACTAGTAAACCTTGAAGGAAACCCTTTAAAATGCCAGCTGTACCACAAGCCGCCTGAGTCGTAGTCTTTTTCTTTGTGATCCCGTTCTTTGGGATTATTGCCTATCCACAAAGAGTGACCAGCATGCTGCCACATTTCCAAGATCTCAAACTGTCACTGATGGGATCCTGGTGGCACCCCCATAAGCTACTCTCCCCCAATGTCCGTCTAGAAATTGAGATATGCCAACTCTAACCCAAACCCTTCCCAAAGCCAAGCATGATGCTTGGAATAACTCAAGATAGCAAGGAACCTCCCAGCAATCAAAACTTTGATTAGGTGATCAACCATCAACTATCAAACATGTGATCGACCTTCAACTAAACCCTATGAATTCCTTGAGTTTTTTGAACACCAATCATCAGCAACTAAAGCTGACCAAAATATTTCAAAACGCCAAATTCAACACTACTACCACTATTATGGGCTCCATTGAGGTAGTTTTTGTTCAGGTTTACCACTAAGGCCATTCACGCCGGAGATGCCAAGACAGCAGGGCTTTCCTCAGCATCGAGGAAAGGGTTTGCCGTTTCATCACCTGAAAACAACCCCCACAAAAATAGGAGAAATCCCCGAAACCATCACCAAGGGACAATACCTGACCTGTCAATCTTTAGGGGCGGGTTGATTTTCCCATGTAACAAGGTTTTTGGAGCCCCCAACAGGAAACTCCTCAGCCAAGGTGGAGGTGGACCTGTGATAGGAACATGGAGAAGGTACGACATGAGAAGGTCTAATAATGTCACTATAGTCACTAAACTCTGTAGTAGACTCTTAGACTTGTTTTGGGAATGCTTCAGGAAGAAGAGAGCCAGAGAGAGAGAGAGAGAGAGAGTACAGTGAGAGATTGGAACGAGTACAGTGAGTGAGAGATTGGAACGAGTAAAAGCAATCTTGGATCAGCTATGATTGAGAGCTCCATTCATCGAACCCTTTTCTTATCGATTATCACTTGCCAGTCAAAGTCAAAGTGCATTTAAAAAACTGCTTGTATACTACATTAATAGTATGTACATACCCTACAATACGATATCTACGTTATACAATGGCACTCATTTTACTATCTTTATGCAGTGTATATTTGGTACATCGCATGTATATATATATATATACATGAATTTATTCTACAATTCAATGTGAACATGTTTACGTTTATGTATATATAAAACAATGTAAAAATATGTATAAATCATATACATATCTACGTACATATGTTAAGCATCCGTTTCTCCACCAAGCAGAAAGCGTGAACATCTGGGCCTAAACATCAGGCTTCCATCCGAGGTTTGTGGCCGAGACCTGCAGGTGGGTCGGTCGGGCATGGGGAAGATTTATAGCTTCCAAAAGGGGAAGCGTTTTATCTGTGGGATGAATGAAGTACACCCCTGAGGTTTAACATGGTTCACCTGAAATTTTGTCAACCAATGGAAAAAGAGATTCCGGACTTGGTTCCAAGCATCGTTTTTCAGGTTCCATGTTAAGCTTTGCGGTTGCGCGTATAAATATATATATATATAATTTTTGCGAAAACAATCATGATGTTCTTACATAGTCCCTTTTTGTTGATCATAATGAAGGGATGTAATTGGGAATGTATATAATGAAATAGATATTTATGTGAGATGTACTTCTTCGAAGGGTTAGGGAATTTAGGATTCAAGACTAGTTGGCAACCCCGTGAGAAATCACCAGGGACACGGTATTTACCTCCCTTGGTTATTGCTGGTTGTAACCTCGTGCTTAGCACCCTTCCTC
This sequence comes from Breviolum minutum Mf 1.05b.01, assembly GCA_000507305.1. Taxonomy (NCBI): domain Eukaryota; class Dinophyceae; order Suessiales; family Symbiodiniaceae; genus Breviolum; species Breviolum minutum. The sequence continues at coordinate 22,691 of DF241070.1, forward strand.
CCATAAATTCATGGCAACCAATTTAGAACAGGAATGAAAGATCATGAAAGTGACTTTACATACGTACTATTATCATCTAGATCTATTTATTATCAAGTCTTGGTATTGTTAAATGTTGACATGATTTAAAAAAAATTACACAATATTAGTCTGCTGGGTTTTGGGAGGGGCCGCAGCGAACGCACCTCGCCTCAACGCGTTGATCTCTGCCTTTCGCTCTGCGCGCAACTTCTGCTGGAAGAGCTGACCCAAAACGGGCGAAACCCAACGGAGACCACCATTTTTTGACAACAATGAGTTTTTTTACAAGGAGCCCTTCCTAAAATGGACAGGCTATATTTGATTATATATCAATTAATATATATATAATACGGTTACTATTAATGGTAAAAGTTATGGTGTTAGATTCATATAGAATCCCCATCATTCCCAATCAATATCTCAATTCCACTCCTAAAATATTCCATAGTGAGGCTTTCTTTTCGAGGTCCACGAAAACTCCACCTCCACCTCTGTATGGGTCGTCGGCCTGGCTGGGGAATCGAATCAAAAGGCAAAAGACCTGCAGGAAACTTCTAGCAAAATCAGGTCACGAAAAATACCCTCCAGGGAATTAACATATCCCACCTTGGGAAAAGGAAAATCATCTTCAAAATGCCATGTTTGGGGGATATGCTAGTTCCCTGGAGGGTACCCTTATTACTTCCATTATACTGGGTAGTATAACCCCTCCATATTAACCCTCAACAACTAGGTACTAGGTAGTTTTTTTTCAATTGCTCAGGTAGAGCTCACATTTTTCAGAAGCCCATTTCACAAATTTCGCGGAGCTGGTGATTTTGGTCTCAAAAAAGATGGCGGATCAGCCAACCAACCACCTTTTCGGGGGAACGACCAACATCTGTCAATTCACGTCGGTGATCACCCCCATGAACGAGGTGGAGCAAGAGTAAACATTGAAACCTCAGCAATTGAGAAGACGAATTTGAGCAAACCAATCAATGATTCATAGCTGATGGTAGTCCTGTGGTATACAAATTCTATCATAACTTCTATTGACTGAGGAGCAGTCCATCTTTTCCAGCACCAAAAAACAAAGGGCTCCCAGGGTCTGATCTTGAAATAGCTGCAAGTATCCATCCTCTGAGGCAACCGAAAATCGCCCGACAACTGCATCACGTGAATGAAGAATCCTCATTAGTAATGATTCGATGGTTTTTGGGATGCTCTTGAAGAATGGTTTTGATTTTAAAAAAAAAAATGGGGGGGGCACATGTAGCGCATTGATTTTTTTTGTGGTCTGGACAGCTGCACCCTTCGCCATTTATGGCAACTTCATCTGTGCACACTTTGGCACAAGACACCTTTGCTGCACACTTTGGTGCTCGCGTTTTTTTTTCAAAGGTGCTTCAACGTGACATTTGAAAGAAATATCCTCCAAGGGTGCGAGAGGTTTCAAAGAACATGCCCCAGAGCTTGAAAACACCTTTTGTGCCAGTACTTTCCTTTTGGGGGGCAGGTTGTTTTAGGGTTTTTGGAAGGGGTCTTCTAGAATTTCTGACATAATAATCTGCCTCTATCTGCCTCCAACGTCTTGTTTTCTGCTGTGTGGGTCGCTGTCCCCTACCAGAATCAAAGGGTAAACTTGAGCGACAAAAAAAAATAAAAAAAAATGTCTATCCACCTCTATCCCATCCAAGAAATTGTCAATTTTGGGGGGGATTCATATAGCGGGCCTTAGGACTCTCCCCTATTACAGAGGCTGGAATAACCTGCTAGAAAACCTAGACAACCAGTTGATTTTTTTCACTTCGTTCACTTGGACATGATTCATGAATGCCACATGACCTAGCCAGCAGGTCACCTTTCTAGCCTAGCCGTGGCACAGCCAGGCTACGGAATTTTCCATGCTCCAGGGACGACTGTCAGGATTTTTCCTAGGTGAAAGTAGTTGGCGGTTTTTTTGGCGGGGCCACCCATCCTGAAAAAATATGCTCCTCCAAATTGGATCAATTCCCCAAGTAAGTCGGGGTGAAAATGTCAAACAAAAAAAATCTTTTGAAACCACCACCTACAAGGTGGGCCCCTGCCAGTTAGAAATGGGATTAACCTATAACGCCAATAGTAGGTTTATATAACCCCAAGTATGCCAACCCTTCAATCGAAGGAAAAATCCACCGTGTGAGTTGCCAAGTTCAGCACTCTGAGGAATCCGAAGGGATGCAGGAAAGCCATGGAATGGAGGGATGGCTGTGAGCTTCCACCAAATTTTGCAAAAGCAACTTTCAAGCAGGTTTGATTTGAAAAATACCAGTTTATTGGTTCAGAACTGAGGAGCATCAAATGGGCAAGCACCAATCGATAGGTTAAGTGGTGAATTTATGATGGGCTTTTGAATAGTTCCAGGTGTCTTTTATATATTGCGATTCAAGATGTGGGCCTCTTTATCCACTCCCTGGCAAATATGAACAGGCATCCAATTTGTGTAGGAGATGCATCGCCAAATGGCCGTTGAACATCATTGAACATGGCCGCTGAGCGGGGTGCTTTTAAATCTGCCAGCGAAGAGCCAAGCGCAAAAAGCCGGGACATCATTCACATCCCGGCCATTTGCATTATTTACATCTGCATCCTCTTCTTGCCACCAGTTTTTGAAGGCATTTCGGAATCTCAACTTGGTTTCACCCCATCCGAACCATATTTTGCGAAATTTACAGTCGACTTTAAAACCACACATGTCGTACAGGATAAAAATATGTCATACCAAAACTTTCCGGAAATCTATGGGGGGACAAAAAAAATCCGTGCACAAATCTTAGGTCTTCAGCAGACCCATGGTGGCCAATTTCACGAACAAACGACTTTTCAAGGCATCTGCCAAGAGATTGAAACGGTCCGACTTGACCACGGCCTGTCAGGATGGGGTGGTGTTGTTTTTTTTCCGGAAAAACGACCGAATTTCAATGGTCGTCCAAAAACCCCATGGAAAATTGACTTCTTGGGCCAAAATAGACCCGGGATTTTTTGTACAAATCAAAAGTGTGTGTTTTTCAATGTTTTCCTTCAATTTTTACTAAGGCTATGGATTCAATTTCAAAAGTGCAAAGTTCATCAAAACATCCGCAAGGATGGGAGTGAAGATTCCCAAAATTTGCCTTTAAAAAACACGTGGAGATAAACAACACCTAGGAAGATCTAGTGAAGGGAGTTCAATAGCTCCTGGCAACTTCACATTATATTGCTATAGATATCAGATATCTATCAATACCCAGATGCCATCAGCTCATCCATATTGAAACCCAAGCCAAGGCCAACTTGGCTTCCCTGCTGTTGCATTTCCAGCTGCAAAGTTCATAACAATGCTACGGATATATTTTGCCTGCCGAAGGAGGACTCTTATTTGGCCTTCCCAAAAAAAAAAAAAGTATAAATTTCATGGTGTGACCATGCCATGCCCGCCACCCCCCCCCCCAAAAAAAAAAAACTTCAAACTGTTTGCTCTCATTAGCTGCTTCAAACCTCTTTGCATTTTTTTCAAATCTTCCTCGGCACTGAACTTTTCCCTAAAAAACACATGTCCTTCACAACACAACAAAATCCCCCAACATACACCCCGGAAGATTAACGGCTAGAACCTGAAAATCATGCTTGAGTTCAGGTGCAAAATTCCTTTTCTGAAGGGGAGAGTTCAGTATGTAAGTATTCTCAGCTTCCACCAACCAGCCGTTGGGACCCCCAACCTGCAGGTCCATACAATCAATGCTTTCCAGTACTTGAAGAACATCACAGCAGTTTTCAACACAAAGCCGTAGCTTGGTGAGTTCCACCGCCAAGGCGGCCCGGTGTAGGAAGAGACATGACCTCAGTAGCCGAAAACGTGGCGGAAACGAAGCGACTGCCCTTTTAAAAGGGACCTGGGGCTCCCCGACGCAACACAGGATGCCAAGCTATTTTGGCACACCGTCCGCCTGCTGTGTTTTTTTTGGGGGGGGGAAGGGGGGAATACCAAAAAAATGGATGGGCCTCCCAACAAAGACGTCGTGTTTTTTTCCGATGCGAAATGTAAGGGTAACCAGCCTCAAGTGCGAGGCTACCCCCAAGAAATAGCCGGCCTTACTAAGGATGTTAAGGGGATTACTACTCACCATTGTCCCTGGCAGTTTTTCTTGGTTAGGCCCCATCTGTCCACCCATCAACCGCCTCACGAGTTGCGCACAGTGTTCTGCCAAACCAGTGGAGTCCACATATTCCTTTGGCTGTGGGAGTTTGCGGGTGATGTTTTTGATTGAAGCAGCTGTTTTTCTGCGAGAAAAACTTGCCTGAAATCTGGAATCATGTCATGTTCCATGACATGACATTCCCCAGAAAATTTCCCAATTTAAAAATGAATCACAACTTTAAGTGTCAAATACAAAAAGCCGAAGCCGTAACTTATTGGTACGGGGTAACTATACCTTCCGGGCGGCTCCAAACACTTCTACCACCCCAACAGTTTAACAGCTCCATAGCCGCTATCCCCCTCCACCTCTGCCATCTCCAAAAGCTCCATGGCCACTTCAGGCCTGGAGAGCATGGATGCGTCCTACACCCCCGAAGTTTAACAGGTTTGCCCCCTGAAAAATGATGGGAAAGGAAGACTACAACTTCCTTTTGAAAGATGGTATATTTTCAGGGGCGAGCTGTTAAACTTCCAGGGGTACTTGGTTTTGTGTTAGTCTTTTCCCCATACACAAAATCATTGAAAAAACTTCCAACTACAGTAGGTGATGCCTTTCGGAAGGTTCAGGTCACAGGGCCAACCAAGCATGTCACCGAGGCATAAGCATGGGAGTTTGTAGCAAAAGAATCTATTTCAACCAGGTGGTGTACATCAAGTCTCCTTGGTTAAGGGTCTTCTGTTGATGAATGTTGGCTTATCCAAATGCTGCGAAGGTCCAGTTGTGTGATGTATAAAATGGGAATGAAGGCACATGAAGGATCTTTGGACTAGTTGATATTGTATGTATCCTATTCACTACTACTGCATGGTTATATAATTATACATCTATTTACATAATGTACTGCGCATGTGTTACTACGGAAGAAGTCAACCAGCAAGCACTCACTTCCGAGCATGGTGGCCCTCATAAGGCTGACATCAAACTGGCTGGCCTGCAAAAGACTTCGTCTTCATGGAGGTATCTTCCATAAGCTTCCAGGGCCTCCAAAACTGACGCAGGAAAATGCAGCACAGGCAAGTTTATATTCATGCACGTGGAATGACATGATGTAGTTAGAAAATGCACATCTTTATTATCTATAATACATCAAAAAGGTCATATCTATACATATAGCCCATAGATATACATAGCTAAATTAGCAAATATCGATCGTTCTTATTGTGTTGTGGACAAAACCCACAACAGTGGCCAGCAACTTTCCATTCAGCAGCCCATGGTTCCATCATTTTCCATCTTTCATCAAAGCAAATGACCCTTGAATCTCCTGGTTGCTAAGCCATCAAGGTTCAATGGTTCATTGGTTTAGGTTGGTTGTTGAGCCTATTCCAGGTTCCAGATAGATGTTTCAAAGATGGAATCATCCCTGGCCCACCAAATCAACCATGGCCTCATAGGAATATTTGTGAATCTCTACGGTGAAGCGTCCGTCCTCACCAGGTCCATGCGAGACATAGAGTCTTGTTGAAATCAATACAAATCCTGCACCTCGACCTACTCAGTATGGACGAATGAATGTCCATTCTTTGTTTGATGCGAGGAAGATGAACAGGAAAAGTTAAAAATCACATGTGGAACAGGTCTGGCTTTTGTATATACTTGGCACGCGCTTCGACCCCAATACTATGCTGCGAGATGGAAATTCATTGAAGTTGAGACAAAATGTTCCACGCCTTTCCAGAATCCAGAAGAGGATTCGCTTCAAAAATAGATGAGTGCAAACAAAGGAGGCTTCAAATTAGCAAAGCTAAACAAACAACCGACACATTGAACGAACGACTCATTTGGGATTGCACAAATTGCTCGAAAAACAGAAAGCATTTGGTGCTAAATGCACAAAGCTAGAACGCATTTGCTGACACACCTAGCATCGAATCATATCGAATCCTTTCCTACCCATCAGTTGAAAGATCACTCCTTAAGACATGCTAGCAGGGTTTCCCACCCCTTTCGTGATGCATTGAAGTTGCATTACATTCTCTCCTCATGTCTCACAACGTTTCCACGGCAGGGGCTCTGCAAGAGCCTGAGCCGGAACTGCAAACAAAGTGGTATCCACACCAGTCGCGTTTGCTCATGGGGCCACAGTCGCAGGTACTTTTTTCTGCTGTTTGGGTTCGATGCGCGGCATGCCGGTTCCTATGACTGTCTGGGTGAAGTATATCTTCATGTGTTGTTCACCAACCTGGCGATTTTTTTCCTGAAGGGCCAAACATCATGCCTTCAGGGATTCTGGCGTCACCTAAACCAAGACCAATACTTCACCCAAAATCATCCAAATTGACCCCCAGGCTCTCTTTGGATCCTGGGCGAGTGGCTATGACTAAGCTTCATCTTCCCCAGTTTCCGGAGGTAGGATGTGGTCAAGATACTCTCTTGCATATTCGACATCTTTTTGGTGCAAAAGAGTGTTGACATAATCTAAGGATCCCAAAACTGCCATATCAATATCTTTCCTGGATCCAGGTTTGAAAGTTTCCCAGCCACCTTGGCCTTCTTCTGATTTCAATAATCGATCCCAATGTTCCCTGACATGTAACTTACCTAAGGTTATTACCACACATCGTTGGTCATGTTGCTCAATCATCCAATCATAATCAGTTGAATCCACTTGACCCCACAATTCACCAACCAACAAAGCTTCACCTCGACATCGGACCTCGATATGACCATAAGAAAGTTGAAATTCAATCTCTGATGCCTTCACATCATCACCAATGGGTATGTAAATCTTTATCTCTTCGTTGTGTCGACCCGCTGCTTCCCAGGTCCAGGTAGGTTTCAGAACTTCTTCCCAAGTCTCCACATGGCATTTGGCCAAGTAAACCACTAAGAAACGACCCAACTCGTCAGATCGACCCAACTCGAAATCTTCAAGTTCAAAGTAGCTCTCCTCTACATCTATTGTACTCCAAAGTTCTCCTTCCAAGAGTGGGTCACCTTTCAATGCTATTCGAAGATGCTTTTCTGAGATTTTGAAATCAACATCCTTGGCAGTTGTATCAAATGGAACTGGAAACGTAATCCGTAGCTCTTGATCTGTTGCCTCACCCTGTTCCCAGCTGTACCGTGACAACAACGTTGCCTTTGTTGTCTTTGAAGCCTGCATCTTTGTCACTGTGCACCTTCTTCGGCACCCCGTCGTTGCGGCGGCCACACATGATATTGGTAAAGGCCAATGGCAGTGCCGTGATGGAGCAGAAGCAACACAGTGCCGTTTCAAGTTGCCCAAGGTCGTAAGAGGTCGATGTTGAACAACAGGCAATTGCAAGGCCATCGTGATGGGCTTCTACCCGGAGAAAACATGAAAAGACGGGATGGACCAATCGGAGTCGGAGGCTCTCAATTTGTTTCCGAGGACAAGGTCATTGGTGGTATGATTGTCTGTTTTTTTGGTGGTTTCCGAATTAGTCTATAAACATATGCCATTTACACAAAAAATATCCAGCCCAGAATCTCTGGACCAACAAAAATTATCTGTGTAATCTGGGTTGGTTAGATGTGCCAAGTTTGGTTGGGATGTGCCAAGTTTGGTTGGGTTGAAATCCTGGATGTTTTGTTGCTTTTGTCAAGTCGTGCAGAACAAACTTGAGCCAAAACCAAGCAAAAACACCTTACCTTTGTTGAATGGTTCACGTTTCCAACCAAAAAAAATCCTCAGAAAAGAACGAATGTTTCAACTCCCGTCCCTCCCAAGATTGCATACGGCGTTCAGTCCGCTACAAAATGCCCTGTGTCTGTTTCATCTTTCTACATGTGGGCGGCGTGCTGGTAGCTTCTGGGAGGTGCCCTTGGACTTATTTGCAGCTACCAGTAGTCTGTCTGAGTCCGGGTTAGGCCACTGTATATCCATCCACCTGTGGACTTATGTATGCGTATGGGTGCATGAGTTCAAGTGTACTATGTGTGTGTATGTATCTGAGAAATTGTGTGTACACGTGATTCTGTGTGCAGGCATGCTGCCATGCATGCTCGACTTTTACCGCCACGTTGGAAATATGCCACAACAAAGGGGGGATTGTAGCTACAGTAACAAACAAATGCTTAGGAATTCTTTCCTATAGGGCCTCCCATCATGAAGCAAACTGCAGCATCCAGGAGACACGGATTTTCAAAACGGTTCGCTCAGTAGTAGGATCTATTGAATCTATTGACACGAATCTCACCATGACGGCCTAAGCGTTCCCGAGCTTTGCGGGCAAACTCATCAAACTCATGGCCTGCCAAACGAATCCTGACGCGCACATGTTGCTTGCCAGCCATCTTCATGCAATACAAACGCCTGTGGTCGAAAGTCCAGTATGTAGCACGGCTATCGAGAACAGCCTTGGCCACATTCAACACAAAGCGTGGGTGATGCAATTCATTGACCTGACCACTTTTCAGCTGCTGAATGGTCTGTTCGAGTGGCCGGCCATCTCGGAAATGGCTGCTGCACCGCTCCTGCAGATTGTACACTGCGTCAATGGGGACTGTGACAATCTCTCCGGTCTTTTCAGTCTCTTCCTTCAGTTCCGACTTTGTAGCACAAAGATCCATCAAGTGGGCACGAAAGTGATCCCAAAGTGCTTCATCCCCAAGGTGATCAATGTGCTCTTCCTCATAAGGGAGTTTGAACCCAACGATCTCCAAATCCAGCTTGCCTACATCCAGTTTGCTGCGTGGTTCTGGTGATCTGGTTCGGGACCGGGACCGCTTCAAACGCTGCCCACAATCCATGCAAAAGCGGGCATGGTCAGGCATTCCGAAGTGGGAGCACTGCACTGAATCCGAGTTCTGACTCCCTGCCGCATGGGTCCCTTGTGTTTGTTGGCCTCCCTTTCGGCACGGCACGGGTGGAATGGACGCTGTTGAAGCACTCGGCAGACGGCTTTGAAAGATTTCATTTAGGATCATGCTTCTGGTCTTGATTTCGGGATGCCACCTGGGTGCAAGCTCATCAAATCCATCATGCCCTGATACGATTGGAGCCAGAGCACGGTTATAAGCTCGCACAGCGAATACTTCAACTTGATCAATATTCCGACTGCTCCCACTCTCGGCCACACAGCTGCCACAGTGATAGGCTTACCCAGGGCAGAACCGGGCTGACGTGCTGGCACCGCACCTGAAAATATGCATGTCAGAACCGTCACATGAAAGCACTGCACCAAAGGTCACCCCGTGGTTGAGATCGCATAGGATCCCTGTTTTCGTCTTTCTGCTCATATCCAAGATAATGGGGTGTGCACATGGTAGGGCACCAACTGCGAAAGAGAATAAGAAAGCGCGCTTGCACTGCTTCCATCCGTCCTTGCAGTCCCAGGCCATTTCAGTATAGCCACCAAACAAGTTGCCATTTGTCTCCCTAGCCAACACCACTGTGGGCCCCTTCCAATCACACTTCTGATGGAAGGCTGCAGAACAGAAACCATCCCTGGAAGCTCGAAACAAAAGCTGAGGTTGTCTCCAGTCAGGGTCTGCTCGTGCAACCCATCGTGCCAGTTGCAACTGCTGCTGCGGATTTAGCACGTCAGTCTCAAACCAGTGCATCTTGAGGTGAAGTGGCTTCAAAACAATCAAGCCGACAGAATGGCACTATATAGAATGAAACAAAAACATCGTGGCCACACTGACTGACTCAGTTCCACATCCTCTTTCTGTGCATGTATGCATGTACGGATGTATGCATTCTTTTAAGAATAATTAAACCCCACAGGCAAACTGTTTTGGGAACAAAACAGAGAGTTCCAAGCATTGGGAAGAAAAATGCCCCTTCTCGGGGGAAATGCCTTTTTATCCTTTTTCCGAATCCATGACCGTTCTTCCCGTGTTTCCAACCAAGTCGTTGACCTCCATAAGTACTTGGAACGCACTTTGATCGTATCAAGTCCCACCTGAAGTATGGCATGATTTGACGACATCACGTGTCAAATCCTAATCATGCAATGTCTCCACAAAAATGAAATGTACAATTTTATAATGTATATCTATATAGTATATATAGATATGTATTTATATGACATGGTATATGTGTGTGTATCTTCTTTATCGGTGAACAGTGTTTGGCCATCCTTTCCAGGAAAACTCATGGTTACACTATCTCTTCTTCAGAAATCGCAGAACAAAAATGAAGCCAAATCGTTTCAAAAAAGGACTTGGTTCACCGCAAAGACCGACAACTTCTCCGTGTTTTCTGCCTGAGCCACCCAAGGGACGACTGCAGCATCCCTTAAAACGATTACACCAAGGTCAGCGAGCGACAGCAAGAGGATGAGAGCAGATTTTTGTCGGAGAAAACCCTTTTCTCACGCTTCGCGGCCCTCATAGTCTGCGAATTCATCTTCCTGGCGAGTTTAAAAAAAACAGAGGATGATGTACTACGTGGTAATCATCATGAAGATGTGTAAAACATCTTCAGTTCAGTTCATCACTATACTTCATCACTTTGATTCCCAAACTTGGGTGACCGTCCCCTCCTCGGGCGTGGCGATGGTCATCCGTTCTCGCCATTGCTGCAAAATGCCCCTACCCAGACAGTACAATGGCCGAAGCCAATGCAAGCGAAGCAGTTGGGAGGTGTAAAATGCAGGTAAGTAAAGGCAAAGCTGTCCAAACTGAGGCAAGAAATTGAAATTCATCAACAAATATCAATAGTGCATCTCCATATACATCCAATTCCATGATTCTTGTGACTCTCTTAGTGACCAGCCTTAGTTTCAGTGCCAACTTCTTGTAACACAAAGCATGCAGAAAAGGTCATAGGAACTTCATTGATCGAGACATCTTCTTTGGCCTGAACATGTCCGTATTGTTTTCTCGCAGGTGGATACCTCGGCCCCCAAGTTTGACCCAACAAAAACTGAACCAAGTAGTGTCTGTGGCTTAGAACTGGAATAAAATCGGTAGATGTAGAAGCCAACACAACTATTCACTATACTATACATAAAATCTCCTGGTCCTAATGATTCCATCAGTCCATCACCTAAGAAGTCGCCTCCCAAAATGAAAAAAACAAAAAAAAACACATCATTCAAAAAAGAAAACAAACATGATTTTTCTACAATCTCTCCCTCCCAACAAAAAAAATCCAACCCCACAGGTATCTTCCTCCCACAAAAAAAAAACGTGTTCACATCCACTCTTGACATCCTCGTGGTTTCGGACCGAGGTACCGAGGACTAAGGGCTTGGGACTCTTCTCAACGACCAGCTCGATCAAGGCTCGGGCGAGGGCACGGTAGAGTTCTTGGCGCCGATCGCCAAACAGCACCTGGCGATCTGTTTGGAGCTTTCGGAAAGGGGTGAAACGCTAAAGGGAAATGAGAGAAACGACAAAAACACCCAGAATTTTTTCATGAATCTCCCAGGATGGCTGAAACAAAAAAAAACACCAGGATGGATTCGGGATGGGAATCCAATATACTTTTTTTCGGGGAAAAAGGAGGAGTTTTGTTTTGGAATAGCAAAAAAAAAACGTATTATGCCACATCCTCAGAGGCATGAATCATTGCCAACCTGGCCACCTTGATGGTACTTGAGGATTTGGGTACTGGATAAGCTGTCCAAATGTGCAATGCTCAAATTGGTGTACCAATTCCACAAGAGTTACAAATTGATGAACAAGGAGTGAGCTCCACCTAGGCTATATGGAGAAATGGTGAAATGGAGAAAGTCTTCCAAGCTTTATTGTGCCAGGGGTAAAAATTCGATGTTCATCGCAGGGATTTAGTATACACATGTGGAAAAGCAACAGAGACAAGTCAATTGGTGCCCACTCTCCACGGACGCTGAGGGAACAAATCGTTCTTTGGAGACAAGCACGGTCATATGCAGTGTCTTGAATCATTGTCCAAGCACGTTTGGGATTGGGAAAAACTCTAAAAATTGTCACCCAGTGGTACCAAAAGCAGACGTGGCTATGCAGTAGATTGCCCGGTTGTATGCTTCTAGGCTCAGCCGGTATGTTTCATTTGGATGATCCTGAGGAAACAAAAGGTGCTGTTGTTTCACTACAGCAGGTCATTTAGAGCTAATAGAGTAATGGTCATGAGTCATCCCAGTAGAGTTTTCTACTGCCAATAACTTGGTTGGAAACATCTTAACAAAGGGATGACCATTTTCCCATACAGTCCCTATGAAAATGCTGATTGGGAAACCACTTTCCTTTCGGATTTTTCAGCCGTTCAGGGGCTAACGAACTTCGAATCTACCCCCCAACGGCACCTGCACATCGAAGGTGCGTTGAGGTTCCAAGTCAGGACCGATTTCTCTCATCTCAGATGCTGTTGCCTTTCAATGGCTTTCAAAGGGGTCAAAAATGCAGCAGGGCCGGCTCTTCGGGAATAAATGCTATCATGTACACAGGAAACAGCATTTGACATGGGAAAATGGCACGTAAATCTACCTGTAACTCAAAACGAGAGAGTGATGCGGCTGAACTTTGCAAAAACAACACCATAAAAAGAAAGGGGAAAAGTGAACAAAAGAAACGACTTTAGGATCTCTAGTTTACCCTTACCCGTACCTGCAGAAAAAAAAGAACGAGCCAGGTCCATGAAATCATCATGGGGATGATTTCACACAGCTCAAACCGCGCGCTCGCTGTGTTTTTTTCGTCTCCGTTTCCGAGCGAAGCAGGAAGGACCGTCACAAGTTGATCGAGAGACCTCCCTCATCCGTAACGAGCTGATCTGCTGCCGAACCAATTCTCAGCTGTTTGATTGGTCCTACTGAGAGTCACCATTGAGTAACCCCTGTGCAAATAGATATGCTTGACATTTCAAGACTTCCGCACGCGCTATAGAAATGTGTATGGATATGAAAATACTCGTGTTGGATATAATCTATCAGGGACTTCTATATGTGTATAGATGTGTGCGTGTGTGTACATTATATGTGTTTTACAGTGTCTTTGTGTGTATCTCTAAAGTAGTGCCTTCTCAATCAACAATTGCATACACAAGAGCAACGTGCATTCATATACATAGACGGTATGTTGTATGATCGCATGCGATTGTACATATCTGATTCTAGATATATTAGATATCTATTTTCTCGTACGTGTGTGTCTCTGCCCGTGGCGATACATTTACGGTACATTGCTTGCAGGTACTCACCAAGCAGCCCAAATGTCCTGATTGTTAAACTTTTTGTTGTTGTGTATTCCTCAAAGGCTTCTGGTCCATTTTCTCGACCAATACCGCTTTGACCAAAACCACCCCATGGACTCGAAGGATCATTTCGATGGTGACAGTTCACCTTGGAAATCTAAGGGAAATCTCATGTGATATTGGCCAAATCCACCTGGAACCTCTCTAGACACCTCTTATTTAAGCCCTGATAAAATAAAGGTTATAATCGGGTTTCCATTCACAAAAAATAATAAATTATCTACCCATTGTTACAGGGTTGTGGCAACCCCCCAACCTCTAATCATGTCTTAGTCTCTTATCTTTTCTCATATTTTTGACCACAACTTTGCTGCCAGCATCAGCATCTGCCAAGGCAATTTTTATGTCTGCCGATATCATGGATGGCCTCCGCAGCTATTTATATTTATATGTGCATGTGTGTGTATATGCTTATTTTAGCTCTAAAAATGTTCCGCTTTCCCAAATCTGTGGTCCCTGCTACCCCAAAAATCGGATGCTACCCTTGTTTGGGGGCACGAACTTGCCATTTCTGCTGCTCTCAACTCCTTCGATTGTGGGGCTGTTCTTGCTCCTTTCTATTTTTCATCTGTCACCCTTGGTGGCACATACAACCTCTAAGCCAAAGGCGAAAAAAAAAAACATTCAAAAACCCAGTAACTATGAAAACTTTCTTTGACCTTTCTACTACTACTATGATTGCTGCATATAGATTGACATATACTATCATCCCACAAAAAAAAAGCCTTTGACCCAAGATCTGTGCCACAATTCTCTTACTTCAAGTGGCCCAGCTCAGACCACATCTCAAACGGCCAGCCACCCGAAAGGCTTTTCGAATATCCTCCGTCCAAATCGCCTGGGAAATGGTGGCATCATACGAAACCGAGCCAATCAGCCCATCCCAAACAACAGGTGGAACCTCCAAACTCAAGGGGATTTGTCTAACCACCATCATCCCGAATCATCCCTTCATAAGAGCCTTGTTAGGCTCTTATTTCTTGGCCATTGGAAGGGGGTTACCTTCGGAAATTCCCGTGACAATAGACTGGAGGAACAACAAAAATGATTGAGACTTCTTTCGTCATATATACACTTATTTCATCCTGGCCTTTTTATATACAGTTGTATTTCTTTGAAAGAAAAATCGAGAAAACTCAAACGAATCTTCAAACACCGCCAACACAAGCAAAGAGACATTGAAATGGAGTTGTTCAAAAAAAAAGCTATTGGATGGTTCCATGATTTTTCCGGGACCAAAAAAGGCCGCCGTGTTGTCTTCTGGGAACGGCTTCTTACAACAAAAAAACGACCCACCAAGCAACTCCACCCAAACCGTAGTCGGATGAATTGGCCAAGGCTAAAGCTTCTTCTTCGTCACGAAAGCGGGACAAAGAAACGACAGGCCCAAAGATTTCTTCCACGAAAGCTGGATTCCTCAGTTTTCCCCCAATTTTGGTTGTCTTGGAGAAGCCGAACGAAAAATCCCACATTGAGATCAAATGAATCATCCACTGAAACTGGGTGACCCTTCAAAGATCACAGATTTTTTTGGTAATTAGAGGGTGGAAGGGTATCCTAAGATAGGTCGGCCCTTCACTTTCGAAACTCGCACTCAAAGTGTACATCCTGATTTCAGCCAAAGTTCTCTGGCGTGACTCCTGTCAATACGGTGGGTTCATAGAAATGACCCTTCTCCAACATGGTGTCGGGCCGTGGCCTACGACCACCCGTCAGGGCAGTGGCACCAAAAGCCTTGGACCTTTCCACTTGATCTTCAATACGATCGAGCTGGCGGGCAGAAATCACCGGACCAATGTCTGTAGCTTCCTGGGAGGAGAAAAAAAAACTCCAGCAAGGAAGAAATGGGTTGGCTGGATTCCAGCTTTGGCATGAAAGAAGGTACATGGTTTTACTTGTTTTTTCTATATTAATTGGGATCTTTAGTGGGAATTTTCGGTGGTGTTGCAATAAAAAGGTGAAGAAGTCATAGATGATCTTTTTGCAATATCAGTTTTCCTTTGAGGGCATGCTAATCTTATTCCTAATCGTTCACATAAAACTGCTCAATATCTTGAAATGAGTTTAAAAGTTGAATCTTTTTGGAAAAGAGATCTCTACAACCCAATAATTTTGGTACCCACCTTTTCTTTCGGCAAGCTTCCTCCAAAGGATTTCCAAGGCGCAAATCCTTCACCTTGGAAACCAGAGCATCTCGAAATTCCTCGAAGATCGCCTCCTGCACCAGAATACGCTTGCCGCTCACGCAAGTTTGCCCTGAAGCTACAAAGGCAGCAAAACAAACGCCATCCACAGCTTCTTTGACATTCCGAGTGTCCGAAAAAATCAGTACTGGTGCATTGCCACCCAATTCTGCGGAATAGGCTCGTACTCTGCCAGCTTCTGCCATGGACTTCTGAATTTGTAATCCTGTTGCAGTGCCACCGGTGAAATCCAATTTTTCAATCATCGGATGTCGAGCTAAAGCATCACCTGCAGTTGCTCCTGCCCCAGGTACCACTTGAAGTGTTCCAGGTGGTAGCCCTGCCATCGACAAAATCTCACCCAAACGTAGCACTGTGACAGGAGCTTCCAACGGTGGTTTTACCACCACAGAATTCCCCGCAGCCAGAGCCACTGAGATCTTCTTGGCAGCAATGAGTACTGGATGGTTCCATGGTGTTATCAAACCACAAACACCCAAAGGCACCTCGGAAACTCATGGAAAGTTGGTCGAATGGCAAGATTTCATGGCCCCAAAAGGCAGATCTTTTTGTTGTTTCGGTTAAGGGTGCTTTAGGATTTTATGTTAAATATTCCGCAAAGCATCTCAACAGTATCAACTAACTCAGACATGCTTCTCATGGTGCGGTACACATCCAAACGACATAGTGGTACCGCTTAGTTGATGGGGTCTCTTGGATCTTCTCCCCTTCACAAAATGCGAGAAAAATGTAGAAAAATCATCAAAGTCCTGGGAGCCAAACAACCTTTCCAATTGAAGCCTGTGATTTTGAAATGGCTTTGGAGGCCCACCTTGGTACCTCACATCCACCCTTGTGCCCTATGGTTGTGGACCACAATGGGATAGTCTTCCATATCAACTTGACACCAAAGACTTCTTGGAATCAAAAGTATAGGAGAATTGTTTTTTGGGATTGGCACAAGGCACTCTCCAAACCATATTCACATGATCTGCCTCAGTGAGAGATGGAAGACGACCCTCAAATCCTTTGGCAGCTGCATAGGAGGCATGATATTCAAACCATTCTGGCACACGGCCAAGTTGTGCCTTGTACTCACGAAGACATCGGCCTGTTTGTCGCGTCTCAAGGTCCTTAGGCCAATTGGTTGTCAAACACAGGTTGTCTTAAAACCTGTAACCGGTTGGGATCATGACATTCCAATCCGAAAAGCGACCAAATTCAAAGCAAATTCTTCCCTTACGAACTTGCATCAGGACTCTACAAACTCTGGGAGTGCATTTCTGAGAAGCTCTGCAGCCCGATTCAGTACGCGACCTCGGGCACGTGGATTTAGTTGACTCCATTCTCCAGATCGAAACACTTCATCTGCAGATTTCACAGCTTCATCAATATCTCCAACATCTCCTGATGCAAAGGTTGCTTCTCTTTGCCCAGTGGCAGGGTTTACCACTTCTCCAATCTGTCCCTTTTCGGCTTCAACCCATTTGCCATTCAACCAAAGGCCGAAATGGGGAACGCTGCCACTGGAGAACTTCGCCGCGATGCCAAACGCACCGGGCCGACGTGTCGGAAGGTGGCGAAGATGTGCAAAGGTCATTGGGGGAGCAACTTGGAGATGAAAAGCTGAGGGGGTTCAAAAAAGACATGGCAACAGTGGTAAAGGGACACATCTCAGTGGCCATCATATGCATTCATATCCTGGAATCATCATGTCCTTCATCATCTTCATCATCTTCTTCTTCATCATCATCACTATCATTCTTATCAATCATCGTCCTAGTCATCGCAAAATTTGATTCTTTTCACACTTGCCTTCATCTTTCCATCACAAAAATCCACCACAAAAATCCAAAACTTTCAAGCAAACCTGGAGGAGGGAAGCGATCTTGCCACTCTGGGACACCGTAAAGAACAACTCCGAGCCTTGCCAGAAAATTGGATCCAAGTTGAGTCATGGGTCCATCGGTGCCATGGCTAAAGGGTCCGGCTGGTAATCTCCCAACAGTTGAGACTTGTCCAGTTTGTTTTTTTAGGAGTGATTTCCTATGGTCCTATAATCTCTAAAATCTCTACTTACATCTGTCCCATCAAAAAATATTTTTAATAATACTTGCTTCTTAAAGGGATCCTTTCGCCAGGAAATTATAAATTTACAAACCCGTGCTACACCCGAGAAGCCGTTGGGTGTGTTTTTTTCCGGGTTGTATAATAGATCACAACGTTCAATGAATCAATGCCCTGTGTTGCCGCCATGTTGCCAGACCCACCTTGTTCTTGTCAAAACCCTCCAAAAAAAGAAAAGAGCAAACTGAGTTGACCGACCAAAGTCCGTAATGACCTTAGAATCTTCACCAAAATTCGTCGACTGAAGTCGAAGAAACTTGATAGTTTTTGGTTGCAAAACTGGAGCGGCTAAGAGAAAACCTTGCAGGAAACACTCCCTCCTTTTTCATCCATGGCTTTTTCTTTGTATAGCCGTAGCCCGGGGTTTTTTTTGAGTAATTTGACATGGGATTCTATGAGCTTTTTCCGATTTTTGTTAAGCACTCCGTTCAGCCAAGACTCAAAGGCTGTCGTCACACCACAGATTTCTGCCTCCCATTGATGGGATTGAGGTGGTCCCGGCATGGCGGGCCAGCGAAATGTTGGTCCCTTAGAGAATGGATGGGATGATGGATGGGATGGGGATAAAATTAACATCAACAAGAACTCCTGGTGCTAGACATGTGTTTTCTTCACATTCATACCCTAAAATTGTCATTCTGCATAATGCTAGCTGTCTACACCATACACTCACCGTAACTACCACAAAAACATCTATCTGAAATTTTGATTCAGGATCTTAATGTACGGTTCAGCTCTTGGGGATGCACATGTGAACATCATGAAGCCCTCCTGGCTGCATCTTGCCGTTGGTAAAGCCAGCTTGAGCCACTTATAAGCTGCAAAAATGACTTGCATGACTTGCGGAAAAAAACCATCAGACCTACCCCACAGTCCAGATCTTTTGCATCTTAATCGTCTCCAGCTGCTGGCTGGATAACTCACGACTTCGCAGATTCCGTTTTCATGGTTCCTTCTTCTCCATCCTTTCTGGGTTGGATAAGTACAACATGAAGTGGAAACACAGTCAGGTTTATAGGTCAACTAAAAAGGTACAATACTTGTGCTTGGTTGGCTTCTCCTGCAGGCTGCAAAAATCCACTGAGTGCGTTTCTATTGCTGTCACCGATGAAGAGGTTCCAGCCCCAGCGCCTACAGCACAGCAGGCTCGCCACCGTTGGGTCGTGAAGATTGCTGGTGAAGCCTATCCTATTCAATTGTGAATCCTGATAAGGAAGGGTTTTTCTATCACTGGGGGATTATCCTGAAACAGTAAAGCCTTTTAATTCGAACTAAGTACTAGCTGAGTGGATGAAGCGCTGCCAAAAAAAAGCAAGTGCCATCATGTTTTCAGCACATACATTTCAGGCAAAAGGGAACTCTTTCACTGCAAACAAGTCTTTTGCGCCACGCAAAGGAGGACTATTAAGATCGTCAAGAAGCGCAAGAAAAGAGGAGGAAAAGAGGTGTGGTGTCAACCTGTTGTACTTGTATTGCACTTTTTGACAGAATCATTTTCATATACTTTTGCAATATGTCAAGCCAATTGACTTCATTGGGATGTGAGTTGTCTGCAAAGGCTGCGATTCATGGAAATTGTCCATGCCTTTCCATCATAATCATAGAAAATATTATTCTCTTCCCCTACAATTTTCATAGCCAGTATCCTCAGGTATCTTCAGGTATCTTCAGGTGGTGCTTTTTTTCAACCAACCCAACGAATCGCTCCACCCTCCGGCTGCCTAGTTCCAGGATCACATCTTCCGGAGTCAACCTTCCCTCCTGCAGGGCGAGGGGTTCCTGAAATGGTGGGTTTCCCCAACAACCCATGGGTTTTCCGACTAAAAACGATCATTTTGGGGTGTGAAATGGGGGTACCACCATTTGAGGCAAACACCGATATAGATATAGATATAGATATAGAGATATTGAATTTGATGTTGAGATATAGATTTTGAAATAAAGATTGATATTGACATAGCAATAGATATCGAGATGGACTAAAACATTTATATAAATATATATATATATTATAATTAGATATAATCATGTAACATCTGCATGCTATATATATATATATATCAAATTCCTTTCCTTCCCCCNCATATATATATATATATTGATATTAAATCAGATGCTTATCATTACTCTGTGTGTGTGTGTCAGCCATGACTTGTGCAAGGATTTTTTGTTCATCAACAGTTGTCCATTCCTCATCTGCAACACAAAGGTCTACAATTTGATAATCGAGAACAGTCTATGAGGGAGATTGATACCTTCAACCTCCAACAACTCCAAGTGCACTATTTCATGATGAACTGCCGTTGTCCTTTTTTCCGTCCCCTAAAAACGAAGGGCACAGAAAGCAAAAAAGGAAAAGACACCTGAAGTCCCTACCCCAAAGTGGAAAAGGATAATCATCTGAACGAAACCCCCAGTTTTGGATTTCAGCATGTTTTCAACCATATGTTTGGAGGAGAATTCCATGGAAATCCTGTGGTTTTCAGAGCTTCGGTCAGCTCAAGGCTTTGCTTGCTTCCACGGAATTCCATAGCAACTTCAATCACCTCAGGCGCTTCTCCCTCAACGTTTTTGGGCATCCCCTACTGGATCATTCTCCGTGGTTTCTTGAGATTTTGCTGCCACCAGTTCTACACCACACACCTGCGCATCAGCGTGCGGGGCCATTGTCGAATGCAGCTCAAATCCGATAGATCATGAGTGGCGAAATTGAAGCATTCCTTAGCTGCACTCCTTTCCTACCCGACCGAAAAACAGGTCCATGAAATCACGGTTAAACCACCGGCGATCCCTGGATCCGTGGATCCGGAGTTTTAAAAAAAGGTGCCTCGGGATCGTTGAAACCAGGTACATAGACCTGAAGGTCAGCATTCAGAAGCATCCAAGATGCCACGACCATGGCCACTATTTTTGACACAAAACATAGGCATAGTGCATCCTGTGCTCCATTAGCAAAATCGGCTATAGCATTGCTAGAATGAGACAAGTTGCAAACGGGGGAAATAGCTATGTTTGTCTATGTGTGTTTATGTGTCTATATTAAATCTACATCTATAAATAAATATATGTATATATATATATGTGTGTGTGTGTATTATATATCTATGTGTGTGTGCGCGTGTGGAACCGAATTGACCTCTATCTTGACTGTTTTCAAGGCCCCAATGGCCTGACCAGCGCTTGGCTTCAAGCAGACGATGTGGTTCTCCACGATGACGGCATCCCTGATTTGGAGAACTTCAGCCGTTTCTCAAGTATCCCAAATGATGGTCATCTAGTTGGTGGTTGAACCAACCCATTTGAAAAAATGTGCGCGTCAAATTGGATCATTTCCAATTCGTAGAGGTGAAAATATGATTTTTTTTGAAACCACCAGCTAGTGAATCCATGGTAAATCCCACCAACCCTGATATTTCGATGTTAGGTGATGAAATCCATGAACCTCCCTGAGCCACCCCAACCTGTCATAGGCCAAGAACTGCTCGATAAGACCAGTGCTGTTGAAGAGACTTCCGGCTTCACCGCAAATGAAAAACCTGCTGCAGATCACAGCATTTTTTGGTGCTTGAGCCATCTCAAATGTCAAGGGTTTCAACTAGTTTTTTATCCATGAAGGATTCCAAAAATAGGCTTCTACTGACCAACTGACTGGCAACTTGGTGTAATCGTTTGCCATTGAAGAAAGGAGGCGATCAGGAAATGGATTTCATCTTCACAAAGTTTGGGGTTGAAAATATCAAACGTGAACGAAAACAACATATGTATAACGGATTCCGTTCAATAGGTGCTACCTTTCAATCATAGGAAAATGTCCAAACCCACACACCCAAACCCCAACCTCAGCTACCTCTCCCCCCCAAAAAAAAAATCGGCTCGCCTGTTCTCTTTAGTCAAAACAACAGAGACATTCAAACTGGCATGGCAGTAGATCTCTACTGGCTGTCCGTTTTCATCACCTCAAAGGGCAAAATCGTTTTTTTTTGGCAGGAATCTTCAAGGAGAAAATTCTCTGGTCAAACGAATATCGCTAGGAAAATTCCAGATTAATTTCCTAGGACTTCATTTTTCAGAAAGATGTTTTCATCTCATATCATCTCATCATGAGAGTCCCCTGACCGCCGAGACCTCACAGGAAATCAGCAGTTTTCGACCCAGGATTAGCAAAGAGGTTCCAAAAAAATAAAAAGATCCGGAAATAAAACCTGCGGGTCAAGATATGGTTGTTTTGTTGACCATGTTCATATCTCTGGCCCCACCCCAGATACACTTACAATTTGGCAAATTTGTACCTTTCAAACTAGTAGTTTTCAATGGTCAGTTGTTGGAACACATCTAGAGATATCAAAAACTAGGGTGATAACCTCCCCCCAACATACCGTTGACATGGAATTGTAGGTTGCACCACTCTCCCAACCATTGATCCTCTCAGCAATTAAAAAGCACTACCCATCCTTCACTAGTCATCAAGTCGAAAAAAGGTCGCCAACCAAAAAAAAGAACTTCCCTGAGATGTCCCGGCTAAAGGGCAACTGTGTGGTAGACACACAACCAGAAACGGCATTACTCAATTGCCGCTGCCTGGCGGCTTGCCAACAACAGCATCAAGTCTCCGCGTGCTTCAGTCATCCAAAAAGCCTTTCCTTTACAACATTGGTCATCATATTCCCGACCCAAACAATGCACTATTAAAGGGAAATTCATCAAAATTATCATAAATTAGCATTGTTTGAACTCCCCAAAAAAAAAATCAGAGCCATTTCATGACCCCCGTAGGAGCAAATAGTTTTTTCTTCCAGTGAACCATGATTGGAATTGGTTGGCATTGGCCAGTGCTACCGCCCAACAGATTTTGACGGACAAAATGTATGCGCTATGCAACCACTAAAGATCCACACAAAAAGGTCCCTTTTCAACGACCGGACAGCATTCACATCTGCAACATGCATGGGGCGACGCATTTTGTCCGCAACCAAACCTCAGCATTGGCAAAGTATCTAGCAAGTTGCACATTGACAAGACAAATAATGATCTATACCCTGTATAATAAGAACAATCAAGTATACCTCAAATATACAGTACCTCTTGATACGACGATGTAGTCAATGCCTTACAAAAAAACAACTATCATTTGGCACGCCCACACCTGAGATCAAAGGTTACGAAAAACATCTCATACATCCGAAGTCGGAAAGCTGGAAACCGTTGGCCCCTTTTAATGTGATTCCAAGTTCGATGCTGCATGCTTAAAGCGCACCTTTTTGCTGCAGCTGCTTCATCAGCAAGTAGATCTAAGTAGCAATCGACAGGAAGACCTTTTTTGGCCTCAAAGCGTCGCCTTGAAATCTCTGGCCCAGTGGCTCACTTTGCCATCATCATCTTCACAAACCCCTCGTAGTTGATCTGACCATCACCTCAAGCAATGGCATGCTATGGCATGATTTCAAGATGATGTTGCAACGTAACATGGCTCAACATGGCACTCAAAATATCTTAAAATGCATCACATAAAAGTTGTTACACTATTCATCCACTGAACTTACGTGAAAACATGTCGCTACTTCATTCAAACGTACAGTAAGCTGAGAATGCGACCATCAATCTCAGTGTCACGGATCATAGATGATCTCCCCCCAGAGAGGTATAAAGCACTTCAAGCTCATCATGAAACAGTTCACAGCCACCACGAAGGGTACATACGCCATCCAGTTTGGATGGCGTCTGGTCATTGTTTCATGGTGAAGTTCTGCGCGGCCTTCGGACATACCTGACACTCTTCATCCCTGAGCTTCTCCTAAGGATTCAAAAACATCGACGTAGTTCGACTGAATTCAACTAGTTTCTTCTTAGATGTTGCGTCGCATTTCACGGTGGTCTCCTTACTTTTCCTCAGAATCGTGCACCGCCTTGACATGCAATGACGAAACCACATCTAGTTGAATCTCGTATGCTAAAGCTGAAAATTTCTCAACACTTCTCGAATTTCGACACTAAAATCTCTCAAAGTGCAGTTGAGTTTCACCAAGATTGATCACGACGTGGCGTAACTCGGCAGCACTGATGAAGCCATGGCCGATGTAAGACCTTGGATCAATGGTTCCATTTCCATCTGGACCTCATTGATCATGTCGACTTGCACTTTTTGACATTGTATGGCCCCTACGTGACCAGACAAAGTTGCCCACATCAATTGCCCACCATGCTCCGGTAGGATAGTCCCGTTTGCATCTGGGCCAGATGTTACATCTAAGAAGACAATCTGAAGGAGGATCCATCACGATGTGGCAAGTCCAAATGTGATCCCAGTTGGGATGAAGTTCTCCGCACTTGGAGCACCATTCCATGACTCCTCGAAGTTTGTGCTTCAGAAATATGGAGATTGAACACCCCCAAGAAGAAGCATCATTGTCACATTATCGGTGGGATTCTGACCGATCGCATCACGGTATATACCTTGAACTCTGCAATCTGTTCTCTTCCATAGCGACAAACACAAAGAGATGGCGCGACAATGCAAGAGACTTGTGAGTCAATGACCTTGTCAACTGTCGAAGAGCCAAACCGCCACACAAGCAATGTCAGCGACGTCATGCGACGTCAGGAATTCATCAGAAAGTATGAACCATGTAGCATGCATCCGAAACCTAAAAAAAATCTACTCAATCCATAGTGAAAACATTTGATAAAAAACCCATGTTCAAAGGACTCTCCATGTCATCTTGAAACTTGAAACTTACAGTGCTTGTGGCCCTCCGGGCCACCCTATTTCTCTGTAGATGACATCTGAAACTTGTTCCAAAGATGTTTATATAACAACAACAAATGTAAGTTCAATATTGTGTCAATGATATAAAAGGTTTACTTCTCATAAATATACACATTGAAATCTCTCTAAAAGTAAGTAATATATGTATAAATACATATATTTATGCAGTATGTTCATTCAAACCAATCCTGGTTGGTACCAATCATTGGGCGCAATCACGAGATGTTTGTTGAGTCTCTGGCAGCTCTCCAGCAGCACTGAGAAACAAAGTATGCTTCAGGCCACATGCAAGTCGTACCAGTCGTACGGAGCCTGGTTGGGAGATGGTGGTACTTCCCGAAGATGATCCTGGATATTCAGCATCAGTACTGAAACATGTAGTATAGAATATCTGTTAAAATCAAAATAGGTTTCAAAAAAAATGTGTATATATATATATACGCATGTTCCATAAATAAATATAATATATATGTGTATATATAATCCGTATATCATCATTATATCTTTTTCAATTTGAGTCTCCTGACTCAACCCGTACAGCTCAGCACCCCAAATCGTCAACCTGGCATCTCCAGCGCGACAGGCCATGGGTTTACCCAGGTTTCTGACCTGCGGCAGGTCAAGACGAGGCACCGAAAAAACACCTGGAAGTTGGGGAGTTGAGTGAAGCAACTAAATCTGGGCCATTTATTATACTAGTTGGTGGTTTCAAGTTTCAACCCACCTGAAAAATATTAGCCAATTTGGGAATCTTCCCCCAAATAGGGATTAAAATAAAATATTTGAAACCACCTCCTAGTTATAAATCCTGAACCTGATTGTTTCGGTCATTTTGGGGGGATTCCCTTACTTTTTTTCCCCCATTTGGGGTGACCTCGGCGTTTTGGTCGTTTGAAATTGCCCAGACTAAATGCTAGCTGGCAAAATGCTAGGGAAAAAAAACATTTTGTGTGTGTTTTTTCCTTTTGTAAGTTGACATCACGTTCAATTGAAACTGGACAAAGCTCTCGAAAGCGAGTTTTTGCTGACAGGTGCCAAAACATCAAAACTCACTTGCTCAGAGTGAATCGCTGAAGGCCAAAAACTTAGGAAACAAAAACGGTTTCCTGAAGGCACTAAGCCACCCTGACTGCAGGTCAGAGTAAGCCATTTGTCAATATGGATCTTCCGGGCTTTGCCGGTTTGATGAAGATCTGCATCTACTGCATCTACTGGCAACTCATGCATCGCATACAGGATCTTCCAGGGATGCTGGAAATTGCGGAAAGCGCTTGGCAAAGAGATCGGTGATGAACTTCACACGTTCTTTACCCTTCTTGGCATCTGCCTTTCCTTAGTTTTTGTTTTCCAGTTGTGTTAGTTGTAGCAACGTGACGCGCATGGCCTGCCTCAACTGCAGCAAAAAAAACATAGCTTGTTTTCAGATCGTCATTATAGTCCACATCACCAACATGAACCAAAAATTGGGCCATGAGCAGTTTCAGCCCCGCAACCACCCCCACAAAAAAATTGCATTAGAGAGATTTTAGACACACACACACACACACCTCTAAAGAAAGAAAGGAAAATGTCATTTCGGGTATGAAGGCGAGCAAGACTATCAAAGGGCAACCCAGCCGCCAGTGAATTGAAACCAACCGAGTCTCCGTTCCAGAAACTGGTGCCAGTACCCTTGTCGCTCAATTCATCATACTCTCGGACACCTGTACTCTCACAAATGTCATTGTAGTTCTTGATGCCTGCCGGCGATTTGCACATCTCAAATGATTCCACCCTGTGGGAATGTCAGAAGGTCAGACACATGGAGCTTTGAGCTATATCAAAATACCGTTAAATGTATTCAAAACATTGATCACCTCATTTAGATGAGAATAGAGTTGAAGCCAACTCTTTCAGGAACCAAATCATGGGAACACATCATCACCACAGCCCTGTGGTCATTGTACCAATCCGCCTACTGTTTCCTTCATTCCTCCATCTACACCCAAGACATTCAAAAAACAACCAGTAGAACAAGAATACCTGTGAATCAATCCAATCGCCGCACAATTTCAGACATGACCAGTTGCGAATGATGTTGAATTAAAAAAAGTTTCGGAGGTGACCTGTTGTAGTTGGTCAAATTTAGAGCTTTTTTAGGGTCCCTTCCACTTTTGACAACGGGAGATCTTGTACAAACCCCAACATAAAACACAAGGATCCCCAGGACTCGACCGAGCCTGAGAGATCATCCAAGGGGATCTCTCCTGCCTCTTCGATCGTGTAGGTACCTCCAACTTTTGGAAAAACTTCACACAATTTTTTGTTGAAAATTGAATCCAATTCATGAAAATTGCATGAATTTTAGTAGTACCAAGTAACTTAGTAGTCAAGTAGTAACCATGTTTTTTTTTGGGGTGTCTTATTGTCAAAATGTTTGTTTTCTCTATCAATCTGGGTTTTGGAGATGGCGGCAGGATTTACTTGAAGTGAAGGGGCTATAGACTCTAGATTGACCAGATTGTTTCAAGCCATGCTACCTCCAATCAAATAACTTTGAGAAGGCTCACTGAATGGCATCCACATCATCAAAACAACTCAACAGACAACTAGCCCTCCATTTCAACTGGTGGTAAGGGCAAATTCGACCAAGTCGCAATCTTTCTCACCAGTCACCTCACACGCTGCAGGGTTGTCACTCCGAGTTGTCAAAATGTCGAGTGAGGGTCAGAGGCAAACCTCCCGGGGTGTAAGAAAACTCGAGATGTGTTTGCTTCTTGAGTCCTTCCTTTCGTCTTTGTGAGCGGTTTGTGTACCTATGTATTTCCACACTAATATATGTATATAATTTTAGAAATATATACATATTATACTCCGTACTATCCTTATTCATTGATATGTATTTTCAAACAGTATATAGACAAGTTCCTGTGCATGTCCAACTTTGCTTGATCTGAAGCCTTTGAACATAAGCATTAAACTATAGTACTATAGAATGACTCGCTAGCATGATTAGACATGGCAAACCATATATCTTGTAGAGATGTCACCTCACACTTCCTTTGAGACAATGTCGCCGGCCTTCTTTCCTTTGCACTGACCACCTGGCTCGTTTTGATTGCAGGCTGCGGTCTTCTGGAAGTAGAACTTGCTGGGGCAGGTCCTCACGGTGAGGTCCAAGTGGATTTTTTCCATCAAACTGTCCATCTCATGGATTCATGCGTTCATGATATGCATCAAAAGTTTTCAACCTTCATCACAAAAGGAGGAAAAAGCATAACATGTCCATCAGATTTTCCATCTCATAGAGGTACTTCAGAATTGCAATAAAATTTCCACAATCTTGATATGTTGGATTCACCAGCGTTGTCTCCAAAGCTGGTTTAGCAGTCAAAATCAGTGGAATGGTGCTTTTCTTTGAATGCTCTGTTGGCTGAGCTCACGTGATACTGCACGTTGGCAGCAGCTTTCACAAACTGTACAGCAGTACCAATTGTACTGTTTGTGACACTCCCTGAGGGAATTATTTTGTACCAAACATCAGCTTTGCTGATAATTCACCAAATGCCTCCAAAAGGATTCTCTTAGAGCACATCAGCACATCATTTGCCACACAAGCCTAATGCCTCACTGCAAGTTGCAGCTCCTTACGGTTGCAATTACAGCAGGTCGAGGGAGGATAGCAAAAGAAGCACATGCTCTGTACAGGAAATAAGGAAACCATGAGGGGCCACAAGGTGCAAAACTGTGCTCACAAGTTCATCAAGTCATCTTTTGAAGCCAGCAAAATGCTGGTGGTCCGATGCTTCCGAGTTGATCGTGGAGCTCTTGGGGTTGACTCTTCCTCTTCTGATTGATTCACGTGTAAGAAAGTTCGCTGCACCACGACTTTATGTTGAGCAGATTCGGCCTCTCTTCTCGTCAAATACTGCTCGGCCAGCTCCAGCTTCCTCTCCTGTGCACCGACCGGGACGCCCGGACGCCTAGACTGGCTAGACGTCTCTCAGAGGCCGATCTGGGTCCAGCAACAACAGGGGCTGTTGGTGGCGATCAATGAGGAAGGCGCATGGATGATGTGCATAGGTTTACTTTGCATGTATCATAAATATTAACAACGATAGATGTGAGTTGAGTTTGGAAATATGCAAAATATGTATGTAATTATACACCCTTGAAGTAGTCTTGTAGGAAAAGCTCAGCTTGCTCGACTTGATTCGTCAAGTCTTTCCCCAATCATTCAGTGACATTCAGTGACAACTGTCTAGGTTTGAAAGGTCAAACTTCAGGTCCATGATTGGAGGAAAAGGTGCATTCTTTCTTTAAAAAAAACTCAACAAAAATTACAGATATACAGATATACAGTTTAGTTACATCACTTCATCCCCCCCCCCCTCCTTCAGCTTCTCTCCCCCCCCAAAAAAAAATGTCGAAACCAACCCGAACTCCACTCCTCCGCCAGAAACCGAGGCCGATCACCTTCTCGGAGGCTCGGGGCGGTACTTCCCCCATTGCCACGGCGATAGGCATTTCTCTGCATCAAAAAGGCGGCATAGAAGCGATCTTTGACCAAACTCCAATCATGGCTGGCCACCACACACTGAAAAGATACCAGATTACCTTGGTTTAAACAAAATTGAACACGGATTTTTTTCTGTAGATAAAGCGGTGCTTTTCAAAGAAGGAGGGTCATCATTTAGTGATTTGCATTGTTGTTGATTCCCAAAGTTCTTTTGAAATCTCAACCAAATGACCTCCATCTAGACAATTGTAGGCCTGGAAATTGGGGTGAATCTCCAGAACTGCGATAAAAACCTGAAGATAATCGGTCAGGTGAAACCTCTCCTTGCCATAGCTGTCAGGATTGTAACGAATCCAACGGTCCAAGCCATCTTTTTCACCATCTGTGATGGTCACCACGTCGGGACCCTGAACTTTCATCTGGCCTACTGGAAGAAATGGAAGTCCACGACGACAAGACTGCACTGTAAGGATGGTATAGTAGTTTTTATCATGGTGTCTCAGCTCAGAAATCCCTGGACGATTCACAAACCATTGAGCTGTACGCCGGGCGGTTTCGAAGAGCAAACGTAGATGAATGGTTGCGGTCCATGAGAGAAACTGTTCCTCCGGCATGTCGAAAAAACCATTCACCAGAAATCTCTTGGAAGGCAAATCCAACGGCTGACAAAGGAGGAGTCCAACGGAATCACCAAGAAAGCTTAATGATGTATCACCTACCTTGGCAATGTCCAAGGACGACAAACAACAAGTCTGCCAGTCGCCGTTAGTGACGCATATATATATATATATCTCACCTGTCCTATTGATGGTTTGTCTTACCAAAAGCCGGTTCCTTTTTCCGTCAGGGGACTTACAAGAAAATCAAATGAAAGAACTTTACAGTAATGCAGCAATAGCTATAAGCAAAGAGAGGTTTCTTCTGGAAAGTCTCGGGAAAGCTTCTGCCAAGACGTTTTGGTCAGCATCCTGCTCTCACAAATAGTCGGATCATCAGAGGCTTCCAGAAAACTGCTCAACAGCGTGCCTGTTGTGCAAAAGAGGTGGAGATGACACTTGCAGTTCGGAACTTGTTTGACACCAGTGACTAACCAAGACACTAACGATCCAATAAAACATCCCGATACTGGAATGGTTGAAGTTTGTATAGTTTTTGGGTCCATGTTTTGCTTCTGGGTTCCAGCTGAATGGAATTGTTTTCAAAAGGGGGCAGTCCTATATCCACCCAAAAATTCAAACGAATCAGGTACCGTACCGATCGCTTCTCCACCCGCCACGAGAGCAAGATCCAAACTGCATGAATGAAGGGTCTCCAAATTCTTATGTTCAGGCTACCCACCCCCGAATTTCCCGGCCAAAATTATCTGAAATTTGGCCACCCTTCGGCTGAAAAATTAGGGTGATGCCATGCAAACGCTAACAATTCAATGATTCCATTGAACCCCAGAAACTGAATCCAAAAGCATCTCCAAGTTGTTGCATCAATGCTTCTCCCGGAGAATGATGTTGGAACATCATCAAACTATCAAGCTTGAATCGATCGCCATTTCCATAATATGCGCGCACCTCTGGTCGTACCAAGAGATCTGAAGGCTTTTCCAACAGTTGCTCCACATGCACTTCTACACGGATTCTTAAGAGTTCACCACCCCAGGGACATTCACAATGGCACAAATTGCTGGCACGTCCATCATCCATGTAGCTATTCCAACCTGCTTCCAGTGTCAGGTGTGGTACCAGCTCAAGCCAATCCTCAATGTGATATGGCTGCATGACAGGAATCGACATGTGAATCTTCGATGAACCTTGGCCGCACCCTTTCGTCTGAGCCGGGAATGCACCAGCCCACCGTCATGTCTAGAACTTCCAGAAGTTCATGGAAAGCATCTCCGGTTTTTTTAGTTATCAGGTGGCAGTTGAAAAACCCACTTGAAAAACATTCATCAAAATGAAATCATCTTCCTTGATTTTGTGAGGTAAAAAATGAAAAGTCAGCCCAATAAATATTTGAAGTTTCACCACCTATCCTGGTTTAATCTAGATGTTTTTCATAAACACAGAAAATCTTTGAGGAAACTTCACCTGTTCTGGTTTTTTTTTCCTGATTCTGGCTAAGTAAGGAAATCTCCAAATTTCCTTGGTGGATTTTCTCAAGTTCAGAAATCGTCCCAGCTCCAACCTTCCAACGGGCCCGTCCCGGGCAGCGAATACCATGCTGCTTCACCAGGCAAGGCCACACGTCCAGGGTCGTTTTTCCTGTGCAAGTAAATGGTAATTGATGGTAATTGATATTGATGATGATGATGATGATGATGATGATGATGATGATGATTATTATTAGTAGTAGTAGTAGTAGTAGTAGTACATCTTGAACATATCTACCTTTGTCTCTCAAGTCACATGGCTTCTCAACTCAACCCCTCCATCCCCGTCAGACGGTCCATCAGTTTTAGCCAAGCATCGTGCAGCCCAAGACATAGCCAAGGGGATCCCAATGCAATTGGCTGCATCCAGGTCTTAGTGATCAACGGGGCTTGAGCATTGAGCAGATTTGTGTTGGGTGGCTGAGGGGTTGATGAGTCCCTATAATACCATAATAATATCATAATAATAACAATAATAATACTAATAATAATAATAATAATACCCATCTAGGTTGTGCGTTCAAAGTGCAGCAGTTCATTCATCTTGATTCCCCTTTAAATGGTACAAGCTAGAACCCTAGATCTCCAGTTCACAGCCAAGCTTCACGGTGCATTTGGCCTTGTCAAATGCTACGAAATGGTCGAAATTCTTGCCTTGTCCAGCCAGCTCCTGGATGAAGCGAGAAGAGATGTGAAGGTGCCGTGAAGCAAATCTGTCATGCCCGGATACCCTACTCCTACTGAGATTTGGCCAAAACAACGAAACTAGTGAGCAGCTACTAGCTACGAAACTAGCTTCCCTAGTTTCTGCTTGGAAATTTTCCCATCAAGCACCCCCCCAAGTTCCAAAACCAACCATCAAGCATCCGAAAGAAGAAAAACACCCCCAAAAAGAAGCGATTGTTTGAAATTTGAAATGCCCAAAAATTGGGTTAGTAAACACTGGGAAAAAAGACCACTCATCGTCCAGATCATCTGGCAGGTGCTTGTTGTTCATTGATGGGCTCTTCAATCGTTTGCTCACATTGAACCCCACATACTACACAAGCCAATAACCAAAGAACTTTGTGCTTTCGAAAACTATGTGAGTCATCTTATGATTTTCCTTGATCTTATGATGTTTGATTATACGTTCCGATTTCCCAAAGAAAATGATCTCAATTTATGATTTATGATGTTGGTAAATGCCCTCTCCTTCCACTGGTCACCCCGCGATCTGTAATTATTACTGGTGACTGTTGATGGCTGAAATCCTCCACCTGGGAGATTCTCTCTTTATCAATGGCTTGAGGGATCGACAGGTCACGAGTTGTAGGAATCTATATATCCAAAATATGTGACACAAACAAATAAATGTATATTTATATATATATATTTGTATATATTTGTATATGTAGACATTCACACACACACACACACACACACACACACATGATCACATATGTATATCATTCTAGACTATCCATGAATACAAATGAGTGATGAGAACGCAGTGCATCCGCTTAGAGTCTAGAGTATACACAGCATAATGCCACACACGTCTCTTGCTAATCCTTTGAGATACCTTGGGTGTGGCCCCCTCCCAGCAACAGTGACCATTAGAATTGCTACAAATTCAGTAGGGGATCCCTATAAACCTTCATTTGCCACTGACACTGAGAGGGGGCCACACCCACTGAAAACCAGTATTTCCAACGGCTGCACACAACCTACCCTCCCAGGCCCGTCCCGCGTGGCGCGGGCTGTGACTTTGAAACGAGTCAAGCGCGAAATGTTGAACTTCCTGTTGCCAAGTGATAGGGTTTTGAAGAGTGCTTATAGTGTCTATAGCGAAATCATGGTTTCGAGGATGTCTGGGAATCTGGAAAGCATCTAAGTTCTTTGAAGCAAAAAAACACCCCAAAAAAAAACAAAACGCCCAGTGTCACTGGCCAGGCATCGCTCTTGGCCAGATTCTTCCAGTGTCATGTTTTCTTGCAACCTTTTCAAGTTCTCTTCATCAGGCGGACCTTGCCCGGACCTTGCCCCAAATGATTCGGTGGACCCGGGACCCGCCTGGGGCAATTGAAGACCACCTCATTGTGCAAGTACCTGAAAAACTCAAACGAAACCATCATCCAGCATGATTTTTTCAGCCGCCTTCAGAGATGACTGGAAAGATCCAATGGAAATCTGATAGCTGAATCCCCATTGATTGGCATTAGTATATTTTGTAAAAGTTTATACAAACAGTCCCTGGAAGTCAACATTCTCAAAAGTAGAGCCTCTCCTTTTAGGATAATTATGAAACCTTACCTTGAAAAATGGTGCTTCGCAAACCAACAGTGAATGGCAAAAATGGTATGTAATTCTCCCTGGTTTCTAGTCATCGACCAGTTGCCACACATCACCCAAGAGGTTGGCCATGTTCACGCCGTTGAGTTTGTACCTGTCATGGGTGGTCAACAGCGGCCACCAGTTGCGCGACTCAGCAAACCCCACCTCTGATCGTTATCCACACGGTATAGGTAGAAAGTCATCAAAGGACCTTGGCAGCAAAAACGGGTCTGACGAACACCTGCTCAACGAACAGCTACACAAAAAAAGAAACGCGCAAAAGTTGCCTTCCCAACTCCCAATTCTCTATAATCTATCTCTTCAATGCACTTGACAAGGTACAAGGTACTGGAATCCAATGAAAAAAATGTTGCGATTTCCATTTCACCACCCCCCAAACAAAATCCTGAAATATTAGCTGAAATCCAATCCCCTTAACGCACCTACCAAGGTGGAAAGGAACGTGAAAAAAATCTACATCAATCTACCGGTAACGTCGTCTGAGTACCACCAAGGCACCAGGTGTAGCGGCTGGAGGTGCTAGTTCGGGAACCGGTCCAGCAGCACCCAACATGTCTTGCTTTTCCTTGGGAGGAGTTGTTTTTCGGCGAAACACCCACCACACGCCCCTGGGATCCATAAGGCCCATGGGCTTTTTTTTTGGGGGGGGGGGGGGGGTTAAAAAAAAAGGAAAAAATAATATATATATATATATATAGTAGTATAGTGTCTACTTACTTAATTAGTACGTACGTACGTAAGTTTAAAGGTTAGGTNGGGGGTCGTTAAGGGGAAAAAAAAAAAAATAAATATATATATATATATATATAGATAGATGCTTCAAATTTATGACTTCGGCAATTTTAAAGGGGATGGTGGACCACATATGTCAAAAATTGAATGAAATGAAGGTTTGGGGAAGGGTTGAAGAAAATTCAGTAGATTTTTGGAGGGGATGAAGGAATTTTGGGTGACTTTTACCTCTTACCCATAATTTTCGCACAAATCTCCTGAAACTCAGTCTTCTTATCTCCTTCAACCCACCTTGGGTCCACCAAATATGATTCAAACTTCACCAGATGCACCGTGTTTTTCGGGAGACTCTCAGTGAGCAAGGGTCAAGGCTTAGAACTGAATACGATGGACAAAAAATGTTGAATCCAAGTATGTTGCTGATTGGGTTTTCCTCAGGATTCCTAGAATGGATTCTGATAACTTTTCCCTGGTGGCTTGGTGGATCTTCTGTTTAACAAAACAACCCGCGGGTTTTTTTTTCCAGTGCCCAGTGGCGATTTCAGAGTCGCAGCAGCCTGGGGAAGATTCACCCTAAGCATGCTGATCCCTCCTATGGAAATACCAGACCCTTCATGGGGCCTCAAAACAGGTGGTTTTGACACCCCATGACATCCCAAAAAGTCTTAGGGCACTACCATTTTTCCCCGATGACCTCCCCTTTCGGCCCTTAGTGTTTTCATGGGGGAAAGCTCCATGGTTGCACGACAAAGATTGGACAAAACTAACGACATTCGAGGGTACAAGACGTACAAAACTATCATTTGACAAGTCTCAACATTTGAAGTTTCCGGACATTTCCTCCAAATGATGGGCGAGATGAAAATGGGAAAGTGAGCCTGTCTCTGTCTGTGTGCTCAAGTGCGTTTCTTGCGACAGTTCGATTTTAAGAGACTTTGCCTATGCAGGCAAAAATGATACGAATCTTCCCAACCAAAACCTCGTGGTGTTTTCCTGCGACACCTTTCTTTTCCGGGTGGCTGCATCAAAACACGGCAAAATGGATGAGACACACATGTGCCGATAAATCCGAATCCCGTTCTTTGCTCAACCGACCCATCACCAAGCCTAGGCTTGCACCAGCAGGATTTGGGCAGCAAAGACCTTCCAGACTCAGCTCTTTGCAAGCTGGATTGTTTTGGCACAACCTGGACGGGTCAACAAGCAGTTACCCCCCTTCAGGCTACCCCGGTACCCTGGTGCAATGGAATCATTCCTTGCCTAAGTTCACCCCCATCCCTCCAAAAAAAAACTACGAATTGGGTGCCATGCACTGTTTTATGTCAAAATTCAGCAGAGACTTTCCCCAAACCGCACATCTGCAAGAGTTGAGATGTTCAAAAAAACGTGTATGGATTCTTGTCAATTTAAGTACTCCACTTTACCGGCCTTTGCTGATTTGCTGCAAGTTTGGTCAGTTAAACTACCAAACTTAGGTGCCCAACTAGTTGGAGTTGAGATACGGCTTGCCACGTAGCTGAGGTTTGCCAGCATTTTCGGTGTTGTGTATTGTTTTGTATGTTTTGTTTTATACCTGAAGCACAGAGAAATCAATTTGGTGTTGGATAAGATCGAGATGCACACAAAAACCCAGCTTGATACAAATTAAACAGAAGGACAAGTTCTTCTCCTCTTTGGAAACTTTGTTGAAGTGTTGATCTTGGAATCGTATTATCACATATCTGCATTTGTCAGTGTAAACACTTTGAAAAAAACCACTGTGTGTGCGTATCTATCATGTACACTACACTGTCCTTCGTCCCTTTTGCTTGCAGATACATGGAGTGAATTTCGCCACCAAAGTGATGAGAAACAGAGATGGGCAGGTGGAGATAGAGACAAACCTGAAACACCTTCCTGAGGGCCAGGAATTTGGAATACACCAACCTGAATCAAAAAACATGTTTGGGGAGGATTCATGGATCCTAAACCACGACCTTTTGCGGTCATGTTTTGTCAGCTAAACATCATGGTTAAGCTCCTTGGCAATTTGTCACACCTCATCTGCCATGACATTCCAAAATGTGTTTCCTAAACCTTCCGAAGTTTTATATATATAACTCTCCCCATGTTTGGCAATTGTGAGGCAATTTTTGCAAATCCCCGAATTCCCTAAAACGTAACCTCCCCTTTGATCGTATCAGAGTTTTGGTCACCTTTCTCCCGTTGTCCTTTCCCGTCCAACTCCGCAACCTCATGGAATCCTTGGGAACAGCTGCTGCCGCAGGACTTGGAATGGATGTCCCACCACCAGGGCAGCATCCCAAACTGATTCCAGCATCGTTCGGGCAGCAGTTCCTAACACCAAAACGCTGGCGCAGAGGTGGAAACAAAAACGCGGCAACATAAAACAGAAAGGAACCAACAGAGAAATGGCCACAACTCTCATACTACATATTTATTTCCAGTTTGAAGATGTGCGCGTGTGTGGCTCGTCTGGAACCTGGCAAACTGAAAAAATCAAAATGAATTAAACTAAGAAGCTTCAATTTCAAAGAAATCCTTCTTCACCATCACCAGGACGGTTGAGGAATGTGAACAAAATCTTTCAAAACCGACCAGACCCGCAGACTTGGCCCCGATTTTTATTCTTCAAAACTAGTCATCGACTAGGGGGTTGTTGAACCAAATGATAGGGGCCAAATCTACAACCCTATCAAAAGCTCCAAGGAAAGGGTAAGGCTCTCACGGAAGACCTTATCGAATTTGCCGAGATACCCTACCAACTTTAGTTTGGCACACTCAGGCGCTGCTGAGCAAGAAGGATCTGCCAGGTTTTTTGAGACCGGCCAAAAAAAAAGGAGATGATCTAACAATGCCAGCCCAACAATGAAATTTGTTTCTGGTTCTTACTTGTGCTGTTGTTGCTCTTGTTTCTGTTGTCATCGTGTGTTGGTGATTTGTTCTTGCTTGCTGCTGTGATAATGTGTTCTTCTTCTTCGGTGGTGATGGTGGCGATGGCGACAACAGTGGCCCCTCTCAAATGCCAAGTGCAGCGATCCATAACCTTACACCCAGGTCACCCAGGTCGCTCAGATCAGGCCTGCCAAGGCCTCTGACGCAACCTCGGGTCGACTTGTAAGTCATTCCTTTTAGATGTTTGTGTTAGCATCTCTTCTCTGTGAAGTGATGCAACGGAGAGTCTCACAATTGTGATGACCTCTGAGTCACTGAGACTGCTTTTTCAGTCTCTAAGGAAAAAATGTCTAAGGTCTGCACAAAATCCCTCTGAATGTCACCTCGCCCAAGGAAACTGGGTCGTCAGAAGCCAGCTTTGAATTTCAGCGACTTGACTTGGAGAAAATGAAAGATTTACTGGGATTCAAAACTGCGGAAAGACCATCAATCAAACATGCAACAAAGGTTCCCAAGCTATCCTTCGAAAAGTAAATCCAGCACAAAAACAAAAAAAAACTTGAAGAATTGCCAAGGTTTTATTGCCATTGCCCACATTCTCCACCAGTTGTCTGGCCCCCCTTTTTTCTCAAATCGCCGTGCCTTTCTGAGAACGCATTTGGCCTTTCTGCAAAAGTTCCAGACCTGAACACGTTGAAAATGTCAAATCAATGGAGCTGTTTCTGTACCCCACACACACACTTGGTGAATTTAAGGGAGAAGTACACCCTGAAAAATCAACATGTTGAACCCAAAAATAATAGAGGTGTGGAAGATGATGTTTCCTTTGGGTGATGTGTTGGTTCAATGTTAATTTTCAGGGGTGTAAGGATATTAACCAACATAACCCCAAGTAAACCCTACTTATATGACCCCAATTACAGTTGCGGGTAGAATCATCTGTATATTTGCAGCCTTACAACACGATGGTTCTCCAAGATTCAACCATGATACCTGCTCCATTAGCTGGAACAAAATCCGGGTGCGCGCAGAGTGGAGATGCTGTGTATGGGAGTGTTGAGGCCTGCAAAAATGCAAGAACTCTATCATTTGCCTTTAAGATCTTTGCTTTTTGTTCGCTTTTCCAGGCAGCTTCTAGCAACTGGCAGCAGCTCTTTGCAAAATAAGTCAGGTGGTTGTAAAATGTAGGAATCTATATGATGAATACATATATATATAGCATAAATATATATATATATATATATTTTTAATATACTGTACACTATATTATATGTGGGCGTGCCTGTCTGTACCCCAACGGGCAAAAATTTGGCTAATGCTAATAGTAGAAGACTACTTATCGTTTTTTGGGGGAAAGGAAGCCCCTCTTCTCAAGCCTTTTTGTAGTTTGTCACCAAAACCCATGCTCCTTAACAGACAAAGGGCTGCATTCCTCATCCTCTCCCTCGCAAGAAGCCAATGCTTCTGTGATGTCCACTAACTCGTCCGCACAAAGACCTTAGAGGCTTGGGCGTTTCACCACTTTTTGGCTTCGCAATGAGCGCCCTCCTAAGTTGTGAAGATGACATACCACTAAATCTCAAAATATCCTGCTTAACCAGTATATGTGAATGATAAATCCATCAACGGGTATTTTGGGGGGTCAAATCATGTTTCGGGGGGACTCACCAAATGGCAGAGACTCAACAAATTGACTTGCAATGTATAATGTATAATTAATGTGTTTTTATAATCTTTGTATTTGTATCATATCAAAAATAAACTAGCTACCCAGTGATTGGCTGGGGATTGAGGGGTTTGCGCCCGAAATTGAAGATCGAGACTCTTGTCCACTGTCGCTCTGTCGCTCCGTTCATGGCTCCCCCTTTCTAAATTTATATGGAAAAGAAACATCTCAACGGCCAGGTGCCGTTGAGGCAAAAAAAAAAGGCCATGTCAACGAATCTGATGTCAACTCAACCCAGGTGGGTGGGTTAGTCAGCAAAATCAAGGAGGCACAAACTCAGGCAGGCTGCTTCGGAGGAAAGT
Source organism: Breviolum minutum Mf 1.05b.01 (assembly GCA_000507305.1). NCBI lineage: Eukaryota > Dinophyceae > Suessiales > Symbiodiniaceae > Breviolum > Breviolum minutum. Next base: position 61,765 of record DF241070.1, read on the forward strand.
GGCAAAAAAAAGGAGCAACAACTTCATCATGGCCTTAGGAAGGAGAGGAAGCTTCGGGTGAAGCTTACACACAGCAACCAGCGACAGAGAAAAAACGGCACAACAGGAAACACTGCATCAAAACGCAGCGTTTCGTTGTTTGGCTCCACATTGCATACATTACACTATGTTTGTATGCAGTTTGGTTCATTGCTTATAAGCTTTGCATCACTTTTGCTGATGGAGATTCACAGTCAGACATACTAAAACGCACTGATACTGACAGTGATAGTTGACATCCTTGTGAAGGAATTCGAACCTTCCTATGTGTCTTGCATGCCAAGATACGAAAGCACTGTCACAAGAAAAAGAGTCCAATTTGCTGATCCAGCTTGAGCCACAAAATTGATGGGGCGACGTTGTGCAGCTTCCCGGGTGCATCTCACATGTCCAAACCGACTAAAGAGACCGTCATTTCGGTTTGGTGAAGGCAGTGATGTGGGTGGGGTGACACTCAATCTCAAAGACATATGAGGACAGCAACAACAACGACAACGACAGCGACAACGACAACAACAGCAACAGCAACAGCAACAACAAGAAAAAAGACGAAGACGACGTGCCTTCGGCCAAGACGGAAATCATGACTGCTGCCAAAAGTGATAGCCTGAGCTTTTCGCGCACAAAGACGGGAAAAAAAAAACTCCACGGATCAACCTCAATGGACCTCAAAGAAAAGGCGGAAACGTCATGATATCAAAGGAATCATGACAAAGTTCCGTTTAAAGAAAAAAAATGGCATTCAGCCGAAATTCACCAGGAATTTCACGGATTTTCGTTTTTTTTAAGGGAATTTCCGTTTTTGTACCAAGAGAAAAAAATTTCCTGGTGTCTTAGGCCGAAACAGTCCCCTGCTCAGTGAGCACTGCCTCAGCTACGGAGAGTCATGCGGAAGCTGCGAACCGTTGGGGAAGCAGCGAACAAAAAAAACGGAAGATGAAAAAGAACAGAACAAAAAAAAAAAAAAAAACAATGGGGTAAAAAAAGAAAAACATCCACAAGATTCAATCAGCACACATCGGCCCCACATCTACCCCTTTTCACACTTAGACAATCAATCCTGGTCAGATCCGGGATCCATACAGAATGTTCTGAGCCACAAGCCACAAACGTGGCAAAACCTGACGTTGAACAGGCAGAGTATATATTGGTGAGGCCGTGGCCGGCTTTCCCGCAAAGGTGCGGGGAAAAAAAACAACAAGGTAAACTGTCACACAACCAGTATTTGAAAAAAATGACCTCTGCTGCTCAAAATGGAAAAAAGATTGGATAACATGTGGCCTGAAACACTGGAAAGCACAGGGTGCTTTCATTGTTTTTTTTTAAATGTTGCATGAAAAATGCTTTTTTTTGCTGTACAGAAGTCATGGTACACCTCCAGACTGCACAGACTCGGCATCAACCCTTGGCCCCCCATGCGATGGCTGCCGTTCTTGGCCAAGTCCACGGACGCCATTTTGAGATTGAAGTCTGTGTGACCCAACCTGCAGAGTTTCAGCAAGCAGGTTGCAGCAGAGCGGCACATGCCTTCCGATGCACCACAAATCTACAACACCCTGGAAGATTCATTGGAAGATGGTTTGGTTCAGATGATTTTCCGTTTCAATTGGGTGATTTTTAGGTTCCATGTTAATCTTCCGGGGTGTATACTTAAGTGGTAGGTCACTTTGAACCATGACTCCATGACTCCATGAATTTGACCACAAAAACAGTTGCACTTTTTGCTGGTAGTTAGTAGTTTTTGGAGGTCAAAAATTTCCAAATTTTGGGACAGGTTGGGATTCTAAAAATCTCCACCGAATTGTGGTTGTTGTTCTGGGTACCAAAAAAACACCAAGGCAACCCGTAACTCATCCAACTATCCAGTTTTTAAGGTCATGACCCCAGTTGTCCACTGCTGTTACCTTGGCACGCCACAAAAAAAATGCTGCAAAAATCTGACTTTGCAGCAATTGCCCCTCAAATTTTGCGGGACTTTTTTGTGTGAATCCATATGGGTGTTTCCAACAATAGGGGTACCCCAGAATGGATGGTTTGTAATGGAAAACCCCTATGACAAAATGGATGATTGGGGGTACCCCTATTTTCGGAAACATCCATATGAACTCCTGCACTAAATGATTTTGGAAATCCTGCAGGTCAGGATCTCCATCCGAAACACTGAACCAACGACGAGGGCGCGACTGCCACAGCTGTGAACAACGCCCTCACTGGTGAGAGCGAGACAGTGCTTGTCACTACAGGCCTTGGTCCCCGGTGCTGAAACCAGCGAAGCCAAATACTAAGTGATTAGTAAAAATGGTTCCTGAATCAATATATTGTAGAGGGTCTCTACGAAAACCTGCTTCTCATAGATTCATAGGCGTTATTTTTGTAGCCATACTTAAGATCACCGTTTTTTGTAAGTTTGGTTTGATCTTCCAAGTGCTATCCCCAAACAATTCCTATGGGCTACTGAACAACCATCGCGTCATGTTCTTGAGGATTCAGGGGATCCGCGACGTAGATCCCAAGACTCTACAGTAACGCGGCCGTTTTTTCTTGGCATTTGGTGAAACCCTTCAGGTGGTCTGCCCATGGCGGCCTCTCTGACATCGGCTGTGTAGCCAAAGCGAAAACATCTGACTGAAATGCAGGGCCTTTGTTTTGCCGGGATCTACCGCTACCTGGTAACTTCCCGAAGGCTGCTGCCCTTTACTTCAAAAACTTTGGTCTCATGACTCCCGAAGGTATTGGCAGCCGGGTTTTCTCGTGCCCCTTTGGGGCGTGAAAACTGCTTGCCATTCTAAGGCCTTCAAGGGATTTCAAGTTCGCGCATTATCACTTACAAACAAACCACATCCCAGGTCACCCACAAGGCTGCTCACTGGTCCTTTGATTTACCAAAAAAACAAAGTCAATCTTAGATCTTTCTCTTGATCTCTGCACGCATTACTTCAAGTATCATCTTTTCCCAATAAAAATCACCCACTTCTCATGTTGTTTGGCAATTGTGACTTGTCTTCGTGGCTGATTCTTTTGCATCCCAGCCCATGTGAGTTTTTTCACGGTGAAACCCTTCAAGCCTCTCATCGAGGTTCGCCTGCAGAAAATGCGAAAAACCGTCGTTTCGCACACAGGCTGGTCACTTAAAGATGAAGTATGTTTAACATAGCCCCTGAAAATAGGGAATCCCAAAAGGAAACTCATCTTCCAACCATCCATTTTCAGGGGCTATGTTAAACTTCCAAGGGGTATGATGAAGCATGTTCTTTTCATGACATGCTCCAAGATTGAAGCAAACATCCTCAAAAACGTCCCAAACCTTTCAAACGTTTCACCCTGTGACATGACGGTCACAGGTTTCAACAAAAAAATTGCGGTTCTGACCTGGCAAGGCTCAAGACTTGATGCCTAGTGAACCATGGTAGTAATATCATCCAACCCATTTGATTCGTCAAAGGTACTCTTTACGAAATAAAAGATCGGAGACTGCAAACGTACAAGAAAAAACTAAAGTAAAAAAATGCCCTTCATAATCGCCACCTTAAGAAAGAAAAAAAATCTGTGTGTGCTTTAAAAACCCTTCCTTTCCCTTGCCTATGACAAAGGGCCAACTCAACTTGATTCGCCACTTCGAAAAAGTTGGAACTCCTCTGCCTGAGGCCGGGGGATTTCTGGAATGGCCCGTTTCTAGCCACGAAAATGATAGGGTTCGTACACGAGGCAGCGGCTACTTCCATTCACGAAATCTCCAAACAAGGTCTTCATTAGAATTTGCCCTCAAACACGGCAGTTAAACTCTTTGGATGACAATGCCTACCTTGAAATTTTCTCACATATCGCACCTTTGAACTTTGCTGCTGCTGCTTCTTCTTCTTGGAAGATGTGTGAATGACCCCAGCGTCTTTGAGTTTGGTCCTTGGTCTTCCAATTTTGCAAAGGCAATTTTTTTGATGCCAAGTGTCTTTCGAAGGGTGTCTTCCCAAGCGCCTCCAAGTATCATAAGTCGGGTGACCTTTGTGTCCAACTTACCCAGCTCTGCCCGGATAGCTACCTGCCATCAAGTCCACAAATTTGTCACCTCAATACCTCTCTGGACACTGTGTCCCTCTAGTTCTGAACCTTTGTTGTGATACCGGCAGTGACCACACAAGAAGAGATAAAACAACCAATGTTGGCAGCAACAACAACAACAACAACAACAACAACAACAACAACAAGCAGGATCAACAACACCGGTCAACAACGATGAGGACGACGACAGTCACAATTTAAAATACATAATGGTAATGACAATGATGAAAGTGACCAAAACAATGATAAGAAAATGACGCAGGTTTGAGGAAAAGGAGATCGCAGCATGAGCCACGTTACACTCACAATAAATGAGGATTCAAGGGCCACCCACACTTTACATGTATGAAATCATAGGGTAAAACTTGGAGGTTAGGCCGGAATTCTGCACCATCAACCCCAAGTGCTTGGGTTGTTTTCTAATTGGTGTTTGTTAATCATGTTGGATTCGCATCGCCTTGTGTTTTTAGTTTTTTTTGGAAATCATCAAAACCAAGCAAATCGGAACATTTTGTAAATACATACACCCTCCCTAAAAACAAATGCAGCCCCAGAAAATAAACCATCCCAGTGGCCCAGAAGGAAATTGATTCATCTTCCAACTGTTGATTTTCGTCGATAAACTCACTGTTACTTTCACCGACAGATATATACAAACCAGCCCAAAAAACACATCCATGGCCACAAAGTATACTAGTTATAAATGGAAATATGACCCCTAAAAATGACTGGGGGATTTTCAGTCTTACAAGTGGGCTTGTGGGTTCTTGCTTACAACTGGTTTTTGGGCCCACTTTGCATGGCAAAACGTATCGGATCCAACCCGTAGCGGAAGTTTGCCACTGGACCTGGTCCATGGCTCGTGCGGGACCTTTACATCGAAGGATTCCTTCCACAAATTCGTCCATGGTCATTTCACCATCGCCTTAAATCTGGCATGCAAGGAACGATGAACGATGAATGATGCTGATGATGATGATGATGATGATGATGATGACTCCAACATCACCAAACACTGCGCGTGCCACTAAACGCGACACTCCAACATCAGCAAAGATATGAAAAATCATGCTCTGCTAAACGGACGCGCCTCTTTTGATCTCGATAGGGCCTGCGTGTCATCCTTGCGCATAAGCCATGCACCTCCCTGAAACTTGTTCTCAATTTGTGCCTTCAAGCACGCAAACAGTGAAACCTGGCAAACCGTGATTCCTGACAGCAAATCTTGGCACACCTCCTAAATGACATGCCTTAAACACGTCATTTCCACAAGATTTCCATTTTCACTGGTTCATTTTCTCTCCTGCAACTGCCATTGGCTCAAGGCCCAAGAAAATTGCTGATTGCAATATTGCTTTTGCCAATCTGTTCACTCTTCCAGCCATGAGCTTGCCTTCCCTCAATCTTGCAAATTCATCCACCCCGACTTTGTTGGCCACTGATCCATTGACCATGCCAAGTCCACAGAGTAATGCTCTTAGACGTTGGCCTGCGAGGGGTTTTGTGCCAATATCTGCCAAGTTGAGCAATGCGCCACCTGAGCAAGTCTCACTTCTCCTCTTGCAACATAAACTTGAATCCAAAGAAGTCTGCCAGACATGTGCTTGATCTTACCAACTCCTCTCTTTGCTGCCAACTGCCTCGCTGAGGAACTGTCTAGGAAAACTCATGCCTCAACTTCTTTCGCCACCAGGAAGTCTCCTCATGAAGAGGTGATCTGCCATGGTAGACGTCACTTCACATAGTTCGTGTAGTGGATCGTGCCCTTCACATAGCCGAGGAACTTCTTCATGCGCTGCATGCTCAACTGAGTTGGTCTTGACATTTTGCCAGCTAATTCTTTGATGCCAAATGAGAGATCTGGACGCTCTTGTGAGAGATAGATGCCCATTCCAACCAAGGAACGGTAAAGCAGAATGTCTGGAGAAGAATCCTCCATATGAAACGTGGAGTCACGAGGAAGCTGTTGCGACTTCAGCCTGCCCTTCTTCTCCTCGTATGCTTTGACCATGTTCTCTCCATATTGCCCTGGTCTGATGCTCACGCCTTCTTCTTCAAGAGGATAGCTCCTTTTCAAGAATGAAACGGTGTCTCCAACCCTTTTCAGCATGCTGACGTTGAGATCGAACTTGGACTTCAGCACAGACAAGAAGACATTCTCAACATAATCTAATGGTCCAGCGAAGAGATCGTCATCCACGACAACATTACCATTCTTTCCCAAGCCAGGTTGTTCACTGCAAAATGAAAACCCAAGCTCCTTGGTCAAAAATGCCTGGAAATAGTCGAACCATGCTTTGGCTTGGAAGATTTCGACACACCTGGAAAGCACTTGCGCCGAGGATGACCTTCACCTCCTTTTCTTGAGGGACTTGTAGGAAAGCATCTTTCACATCCAAAGTCCCAAAAATCCAACAAGCACCTCCTTGAAGTAGGCCATGTTCTTCATCTGTCTTTTTCTTCAGATACAGCGATCAAACCTCTTTCCTTCCTTGAACGCAAACTCGCGACCAACGAGTCTTGACCTGCGAAGCCACTTCTTGACTTCAAATCTTTTTCTTTTTCCTCATATGTCTTGATCCTCCAATCTCTGACAAACTTTGTTGTCAACACATTCTTGATCTGATCCGCTGGCTGCTGCCCTAAATTTCCCATCTTGATCAAGCGCTGCACCTCGACATCATCTGCTACAAAATCCACCTCCTGGGGAGGATCCTCGGGCTTTGAAGAAAGTGGTCCCTCATCCCAAAGAACTGCGGGAAGCGCATTCAAGTCTATGTTGTCTTCCTCAGAATCTAAAAACTCTTGTTCTTCCTCAACCATCTGCAACCAACTCAGGCACATCAATGGTGTACAGCTCACTGGGAATGGTTCGAGCGGCGCCTTCCATTTCTTCTTGAAGCCGTTGGATTCTAGCCTTCTTTGCTTCGTCTGTGCGGGTCTTCTTCGACATCCTTCTCGCCCACTCTGCACCATCAACTTGCATCCCTTCTGTTGGGCTTCCCTCAGCCATGGTTCAAGGATCTATGCAAACAAATCACTCTCAAACACTCCAAGGTCGCAAAGCAAGTGTAACTCTCTGGTTCAAACACGATCTCTGACTCAAAAACGCCCTTCTCCCCCGAGCACGTGCGAATCAATCCAAAGCAGTCTGAAAACTCAATGGTTAGAATGGCTCAGGAAATCTAATCCGAAAAGACACTTTTCTTCCGACCCTCGGATACCTCTGGTCCCTTTGACCAGAGGCTCCGCTACCATGCTAAACGGACGCGCCTCTTTTGATCTCGATAGGGCCTGCGTGTCATCCTTGTCCATAAGCCATGAAATACGCTTCTCAATCTGTGCCTTCAAGCATGCAAACGGTGAAACCTGGCAAACGGTGATTCCTGACAGCAAATCTTGGCATGCTCCAACATCACCAAATACCCTGCTTGCCACGAAAAGTCACCCTCCAACATGAGCAAAGATATCAAAATCTCAGGTACTCTACTCTTAGCTACTGTAACGCGTTGGTAAGCAAAGTTCCTATATCGGAAGTTTTCCAACTAAACTTCCTTAGATGATGAATGATGAATAATGAATGCTGAATGAAAAATACTGCATGATGTATAAGGAATCAAAAGAGGATAAATGATAAATGATGAACGATGCATGATGGATAATGATAATTGTCATCATGGTGATGATGGTGATGATGATGATGATGACGATGAGGATGACGATGACGATGCCGATGATGATGATGATGATGATGATGATGATGATGATGATGGTGATGATGATCTATGATCTACATGATGAAGGCTGATAGTGATGTTGGTGTTACTGAATGAAAAATTGCAAACGATGGATGATGATGAAGGTGATGGTAACGGTGATGATGATAATGATGATTATGATGATGATGGTGATGATGATG
>DF241070.1:70024-89330 GCA_000507305.1 Breviolum minutum Mf 1.05b.01
CACCCCAACCCAGCATCTTGCGTAGCATCCAACATGTGTGCAAGTGCAAGGAAAGTTAACATCCCCCCCATCCCAACCCAGCATCTTGCGTAGCATCCAACATGTGTGCAAGTGCAAGGAAAGTTAACATCCCCCCCACCCCAACCCAGCATCTTACATGATAATTAACATGTTTTCAAAAATGCACGTTTTCTCCCGTGCCCCTAATACGGGCGCCAGCAAAAACAAGATCAAAGCTTGGTTCAGAAGAAAGGAACTGCAAATACGATAATTGTCACATAGACGAGGAAGAAAAGCCTTGGATGGACAGCTGAAATCACAAACAACTGGCTCAAACAGGGTTTGCCATGATCACCTGAAACAACCCTAAAAAGTAGGAGAAACCCTACATCACCATGGGAGAATACCTGTCAATCTTTAGGGCTGATTTTCCCATGTAACAAGGTCCCTATGGTGGACCGCGTCAAACCAACAGGGGATTGGCTGTTGGCAAATCAAGGCCACCTACTACGTCCAAATGCTGTGTCCCTTTCAAGGCGAAGCCGCAGCCTCCTTCCTTTTTCTTACAGAATCTAGTTGGTTTTTAGGCCTGATGATATCATTTTGATGTCCAAAACCACCCGGCTCGTAATATGGCCCATACCTTTTTTCTGATGTGCAGATCAAGCCACACAAAACCGTGGCTCACTTTTTCCAAAACGGGTCTCGCATTTGTGGGCCAATTCCTTAGGAACACCAACCCGAGATCCCTGATTTTGGAAGAAAAAAATTGTCCAAACCTGGCGAAAAGGGGCGCCAAACCGGGAACGCTATGTCATCATTGGTGTTGGTCGGAAATCATCCTCGAAATCCAATGTTTAGTTTAGTGTAAAAACCCTGGCGCAACAAATCTTGACCTCAAGCCATGTCGAAGAGTCCCAGCAAAGGTGACCTGCAAGGAACACACACACAGACCCGGAGTTTGCCTTTCGTGTTCGAAGGGTTTACAAGATCATAAAGCTACACACCTTATCAAAACCAGCAAAACAACTTGAAAATCATCAGGTTATAAAGAAAAAAACATGTTTTTCAAGCCCAAAAACCCTTCATAAAATGGGGGTTTCCAGCTGTGAATATTTTCACTGGGGGAAACCCAGAATCTCTGGTGGGTGGCATTATGGCCGAACGGCGCCAGGGGCTGGATGAAAACAAGTTCAAAAACTCCTTCATTCAGAATCAGATCTGATTAAAACATAAAATGTTCATTAAAAAACAGAAATATGTTATGATTTCATGAAGTTCATACAAATTCATGGAGAAAAATACAGTATGTATGTCTGATTTTTTTGAAAAAAAAAGGGAAGCTAATTGACAAGCATTTTTTCACGGCATGGATCTGAGTAGCATGAGTAGTTAGATGTTGGATCTCCCCAAGTATCAATGAATATTCAGCTGCACCTTTATGCACAGCACCCAATGGTTGGTCTAGTAGAGACTCTATTCATAGAGGCCTGGGATAGTCAGTCAAATGATCACACCTCACAAACAACCCATGACGAAAGGTCAACCTCCCCAATTCCACAAGTGACCTCATAGAGAGTGTACATGGCTCGATATGCCTCCGCTTTTTTGGTCATCAATGACAGATTCATGGTGCTCTAAATGGATCAAAAACAATCTCACAAAAAAAAATGTGTAACTGGACACAATTAGGCAGGCAAGATACTGTTCCATAACGGTTCCAAATCCATACTCGGTCTTCCATTGGATTTGATGCGCTTTCAATAAAGCTTCGCAAGAGGTTCCCCATGATCAGGGTACCCATCGACATGAAGACAGAGAGCAGCACCAGAGACCATCCAAGAGATGGCAAGAAACACTGACAGGCCTGGAGGAAGGAAGGACTGAAACAACTATATATTGTATATAAACGGCGCGTTTGTAGATCCTGCCTGCTGAAAAACAGGTGAAAACTAGCATATCTTTTACACAAACGATACTATGCCGATCACATAGTCAGGAGAGCGCACTGGGGTGGATCCGGACATGTGGTGGACGGTGGATGCGGAGGAAGGTCACCGCGAGGGAAAACACAGCCTGCCCATAGCAATTCCTACAAAAAATTGGTTGATGATTGATGATAAGTTTGCAGTGAAACAACAGAAGTGGAGCCACCGTGGTACCAACACAAACACAAACGTAAACAACAACACAAACACAAACACAACCAACACAACCAACACAACCAACACAACCATCACAGCCAACACAACCATCACAACCAACACAACCATCACAACCATCACAACCAACCAACCAACCAACCAACCAACCCACCGACCGACCGACCATGACCATGACCATGACCATGACCATGACCATGACCAACCGACCTACCGACCCACCAACCAAAACCAACCAACCGACCGTGACCAACCGACCAACCGACCCACCAAGGAACCAACCAACCACAACCACAACCGCAACCGCAACCGCAACCGCAACCACAACAACAACAACAACAACAACAACAACAACAACAACAACAACAACAACAACAACAACAACAACAACAACAACAACAACAACAACGACCACAACGACCACAACGACAACGACAACGACAACAACCACAATGACAACGACAACGACAACGACAACAAAAAAACTACTAACAACAAAAAACAACGTCAGGCCTGGTTATTTTTCACAAATAATTCTATGCCAATCGCACCATACTACTGCAAGTCCTTTTAGATCAAATCTGTCAAGAGTTTGGTCCATACAAGTGCCGACATCAAACAATACCACTGGATCGGGCAATCAGCTCCAATCGTAGAAGTAGGGATGACCACAAGCGATTCAAGATCTTAAATGGGTGTCCCTCGCCATCTTAGTGTGCGTGATTGCTCAAAGTGGAAAAGACGGGTCTAAACTGGCACATTTGTGCACTTGTGCCATCATAGTGTGGATGGCTATAGATGAAGACTTGGACTTCAAACAGTCGTTGTATTAAACACGGTGTCAAGATTAGGTAGGGACGTCGAAGTAGTACAGTATAACTCATGATGCAACGTATTCGGCGCTGGGCCGACCTGGAAATGGGAACAGAGCCACAAATACCAAATATATAGATATGCGTATATATGTGAATATATATGACAAGCATGTATATGTTTGAAAGTATGGCACATATCTGTATAAAAGCATGTATGAATTTGAATATGTGAATAGTATTCATATGCATGTGTATATACGTACGTTTGTTATGAGTCTATATTTGCATTTAAGGTAGCGATATACCATAATTACTTGTAATAGCTATGAGTTCGATATGCGACATCTACATTTCTGTTTTTATGCTGGAATGAAACTGTAAATGTGCAATAATTATATATATATATATATTTGCAATTTGTTCATTGTAATTGTAAAGCATATATATATATACTATACCGAATCCGTTTCATTAACTGCCTCATGACCTAAATTACTCTCTGTCTTCAAGACTTTCTGGGTTGACCATCGTTTTTTCCACCCCAACCATCCTCTCCTTGACGAGTAGGTTTAACCCGCGAAAGAGCCGAAAAGTCCTGACCATACCTTGGTCGAAGGATGGCGCACAAATAGGCCACGGAAACCCACATGAAACGGGCGCACATACCATAAAATTGTCGACTGTTGTGGCCCTTCTATGGCTGCTTTTTTTCGAACAGTTTCTTGATATGATGATTGGATATGATGTGGGGAGGCATGGGATGAAGGATAATTATATGATTATGAGACGGAGATATTAAATTGATTCTTCCAGGTTTTAACATTTCAATTCCAAGGATGTTTTTTTGCTGCCCGTGAGAGTTGTCTCCATTTTAACGGGGCACGAATGGCTCTCAGGCATTTCACCGCACGGAACAAGCGCATCATGACGATGTTCTGCGGATCCGTGCCACCTCCTCCACCACTGCTGGAAAGTGGCACCTCAGATTTCGGATCCGCCAAGCCCCGGGGATCGGAGAACAGCATCTGCCACCCACCGACCTCCCAACGAAAATCACCTGAAGGCTGGAGGTTGAAATCTCTTGAAATGATCACCACCACCGTCACACCCATTATTTCACTTGCAACAATTTGCCATGACGACACCTTTGTTTTTGTTTCCGAGACGCAATGATCCAAACGTCGACCAAGCCCACTAGCACCTGAGTCGTTTCCCAGCAACTCATGGAGGTACCCTGAAAAAGTCGACCGCCCCCGCTAATAAAGCACACCAAGGGACTAGCACTGTATCAAACCAGTTGGCACCATCGCAGAAAAAAGCGCAACCTGGGCCAGTACAGCTACAGCTACACTAGCGGAGGAAAAAACGCATCACCAATCACCCATAATCACCCCCACATCTAAGATCAATGCAGATCTTTGATGTATCATTGACAAATCCTAAAAGATACACCATAGAAGATCACCAACTTTCACAGCTAAAAACCCTGAAGCTGGGCGGTTGTCACAAAGTGGGCCTCAACAAAACTTACATTTTTTTGACATTCCCTAAAATCGAGGCTGGAGAGGCTCACCAATTCCATGGAACCCAAGTATTCCAGGATGGTTGGGTCGATTCTGAGAGTCTGAGCTAGTTTTTGGTTCCAACCCCTTTGAAAAATATTCGTCAAATTGGAAATCTTCCCCAATTTTCGAGGTGAACATGAAAAGTATTTGACTTGCCACCATCTAGTGAGAGTCTGAGAGCTCTTGGGGACACATTTCCCACCTATCTTGAAACAGGAGACGTTCTGCCAGCATCCGCAGCAACAACTCAGCCAAAAAGATGTACACAAAGGCGGTATCCATGCCTCAACAAGGCAGAGCTGGCGATCCGGTGGCCAAAGTTGGTGGTCTCAGGGCTCAACAAGAGCAGCTTCAGGACACAAAAAAAAAATCCGACATCAGAACTCTTCAAATAAACGGGCCTGAAACATCACCAAGTAACACCTACGAAAACCCCCAAAAATCAGCCAGCCCCCCAAAAAACCCAAGTTTTCCTTTACAAAAAATCAACCAACTGGTTTGTTTTTTTTTTCGCCGTGTCTTTCCCCAACCTTTTAAAGTTGGATGTTAAGAACCCCCGGAATTTCCCCCCCAGGTGCTTCCCAAATCTGTGCTCTCCCACCTTGGAAGGTGGGTTCGATCTCCTCCAAGGTCCAAGTGGAGCCGTCTCCAAGCCCCAATTGGACCCCCACGGCCCTTCCTTCCATCTCCAATTCCAACATCATCACGAAGGAGTTCCTCGGAGAAACACGGGAAGGGAGACCCGGAAAAAAAAAACAAGGTATATAACTGAATATAACTATATATGGTTGATGGGTGGTCAAAGGAAAGGAAGAAAATTCTTCCAGCACAGTTTTCAACACATCAATGTTTGAGATTGTTGCACCATTTTTGTCATATGTTTTCTTAACAGAAGGGTTTTGGTTTCTTGTTCTTTTCGACTTTCAGGACGTAAGTCGTGGGAGTTTTTTTTGTTCAAAAAACCTGAATGGCCTGGATTGAGGTTGGCCACCCTTTTTCAGGAGATTTGCTTTCCGAAGCCCCTGGGCTCGATCACTAGCAACTTCAAAATATATTTAAAGATATACCCTTCATGAAATTAACATATCCCCACCTTGGGAAAAGGAAAATCATCTTCAAAAGTGCCTTGGGATGAGATATTATGTTAGTTCCCAGGAGGCTATATGATCAAAAGTCTAAATCGAAATGAACAAAAACTTCACCAAGGTGCGTAAGAACCAGAAATCCTGCAATGATATCAATGTAGCGCTTGGTTTTGCTCATGAGACTTTGGAATCCAAGGATGCCAGTGGAAGGCAAATGTGGCAAGGTGGTACTCACCGTTACCATGCTCGTGTCGACCTCAGTTCCCATCGCCCCACGCCATCCACGGGAAGCTCACCGTCCCCCAAAAAATCCAAAGGCGGAAACCTCGGTTTTTTTTGCCCGAGGATTTTAACCCATGGGTCAAGAGACCGCTCCGATTGAAGCTCTCTTTTCCGTGGGACTGTTCTCTTTCCTGAGAGATCATTTTTGGGTGAATTTTGGCAGGTGGCGACGATAAAGGACGACGTGACTCACAGGTCGGTTCCGAATTTCATGGCCCCAGTGGCAAGATCAAACTAGAACATTCTATTGAAAAAAATATGTATACCGTATATATCTATATATATTTCATATGAATATCTATACATAGTTTCTCCTAATGTACACTCAACGCATGCAGAGTCTCATAACGAAAGGTTGCCTGCATCTTCAAGTATTCCAAATTTCCTAGGGATTTCAAACATTCGGATGTTTTTATTCCCCAAATAGCGATAGCTATGACGGTACGGATTCCCGGATTCTCTTACTTCTCATAAGGGAGGTGCTTGGTGTGACGGTTGGATCCTTGGGTGCTGTTTTGGATGTAGTTTTGGTTGCCATCAGGGATGTCCTGAAATGGCACGTGTTGCGGCCTTGCTGTGCTGATGATGGCGTAATTGGAAAAAACAGTACGCAAATAATTAAAATGCGAAGCCTTTATGATACCAAACCTCCACAACACAAATGAAAAAGAGTTATCCCATTCAGAAATCCATGCACCTTCGGAACCGAAATATAGTTGGGGATATATCTCAGCCCCACGGCCGTGAGCAACTGAATGTGACTTGCCACAACAATTCAGCCTCTTGTTTGAGAGGTCAAAAACGCATGGTCTTTTCACTCTGACTTTTTTGGGTTAGCTTCGTCCCTTCGCCCATGCCGATTAGTTCCAAGAAACACTTCTACATCTGATGAGTCGGTAGAGTAATGGTGCTCCATGCGAATCAGCTCAGCCTTGTTATGCCATGGTGAATAGATGTGAATAGTATGTTGATGGCCTTTGTGACCTTGGTCAATGGCATCATACATGTGCAAATGGAAAAACATGCGTAAAATTGGATACAATCATCTTCTCAAATTATCTTCATATATAAGGAAGTGTTTTCAATATGAGAATATTTCTTCCCAATATTCTATAGACTGCTAACAGGCCTGGGCCAGGCCCCTTTTGGTTTCTGTTGAGGCTTATTAAGGCATATTAAGGCTCAATATGGCTTATTAGAGAACATTAAGGCTTCTTGAAACTTATTAAGTTTCAAGGCATCTTTCCAGAATCTTCGCGATACTAGCTCAATAGTCCTTAGTCCTGACCCAGGGATGATGGAAGGCTATAGATATTTTTGGTTCCCATAATATTTGGAAAATATTTTTCAGTTTCACTTACATCCCGGAAGATTGACGGCTGGAACCTGAGAATACGGGCCCCCTGGCCCTGGAAGAGGAGAATCATCTGAACCAAACCATCATTTTCAGGTTCTACTGGGATGTCCATGGTACATAGTAACTGGATCATAATCCCTATAATCCAGTAGGTTGGATACGTCCCCCAAATACGTTTATAAACTAACTTACCAACTAGTTGCTAACTTCCATCGACACCCTACCCTCTGGTAAACTAACATGGCAATGGAACATCCCCATTTTCAATAGGAAATACATCTTCACAGGGTCCATTTTCCATTGCTATGTTAGTTTACCCGACTGTAGTATGTGAATCTTCGGGGTTGGATCCGGCATCTTCCAGGATGGGGATCCGTCCACATCCCCACCTCAGGATGTGGATCTCGCTCAGGCTCTGCTGGTTGCGAGGTGGAAGTCTGATGCAGCTTCCCTGCAACGAAATTCCCACGGGTGACCCATGGGTGACCCAAGGTTTTTTTGGTTTTGGTTTTGGTTTTGGTTTTTGGTTTTGTGACCCAAGGTTTTTTTCGGGATTTAGAAGTTTTTATTATGTTATGTAAGTATATATAATTATATATATATATGTGTGTGTGTTATAAAAGAATATATATATATATATAGAGAGAGAGAGAGAGATAAGGAAGGGGAAAGGGGTCGTTATTTGGTTAAAAGAAAACGGTTCTGCTCCTTTTAGTTGGTTTCTTCGCTTGAAAGACACATCTGTATGTTTCTCCATCTCACTGGAAATATTGGTATCTGTATCTGGTACCTGTAACTGAAGGGGTAGGGTAATTCCTTTCAGCCTTGCATACAAAGGTAAACCCTCCCCCTGAAATAGCTTGGTGTCCTGCCCTGAACCTGGCTACTTCTGCACAAGGAGTACCTTGAAAGCTTCAAGATACCAACCCAAAAAATGTATACAAAAATTATAAATATGAATATATATTTATATATATATATATATATACGTTACATAAGTAATATCACCCACCATTTCAAGTTGTTTTCTTTGATTTCCCGCTTTTTTTGGTTATTCCACCACATTCAGCCAACCTTGGAGCAACTTTTGATCCAGATCCTCGAAGGGTTCACAATGAAGGCGTTCAAAGGCACTCAGCACCTTGGACGAATTTCGGAAAAACTCGTGCTGGGACAACCCCTATGTCGTGTTGACCATGATGAAGGGGTGAACCAAAAGCTATTAACATTAAGAAAATCCGCAAAGTTTGGATACAATCATCATAGGTTGCATTGGCGCCTGGCTTGAAAGACACATGATTCAAGATGCTAAACTTGGGAGTCTTCTTTTGCACCCTTCTTACTCAATCTAGCTTTTCGCAGGCATCTCTGTCATCTTTTTTATGAGCAGTTGGAAATAACTCATTCACAAACCGAAAAATATCTGCAGGACCGGACAAAAACTTACAACCAAGGAGCAAACATCCTCATAGCTGCATGGTGTTCTTCCAAGGCATCTACAATCTGCCGCCTTTCCTCCATTAGTTGGGCGACAGCTGAAGGCTCCATCGGTGGGAGGGTGGGCTTCCACTTCCACACACCGCTGCCCCCGGAAAGCGGCGCGCCGGAAAGGGCCGCACCGGTTGGGCCAGTTGCACGGGGCTACAAAAACGCGATGAAGAGTTGTGTTTTTGGTTCATCAGGGCATCTTGGCGTCTCAAAACAGAAAGATGAAGGGAAAATGAAGATGGAGGTGGCGTGTGTTTATGTTGATGACTTTGGTGTGGTTCACAAATTTCCAAATTTCCTGAAAGGTTATTGAATCTATAGACACATGTAATTGGACATGCTGATTATAGAGAATTGACCCCCTGGATCTACACCCCCACATGCCCACTCTCATGAAAACAGTACATTTCTAGAATATGTGGATCTTAGATATTTCACCCACCTTCCTGAAAGCCCATTTTGACAGCGTTCCCCATAAAAACTAGGAAAAGCCTTTAGAGTGTGGCTTCAACCAGTCAGCATCACGTCATGTTTTGTCCAGATTTCACACACCATTACATAATTTTTCCAAGTCAAGCTCAAGTTTACCACAAAAAAAACCTGATCCTGGAAGGTTCTTGGGAGGTTTCAACTACTATTCTTTTTGCCGGGCGGGGTTTGAATTCACAAACAGCGACAACAATTGATTTGACTAACTGACTAACTTGGATCTTAAGAATATTTGGGTTGATGTACCTCTCACTCTCGGCCACCCCTGAGACTCAGGACCACCATGGCTACTTGATGCCCACTTAACGGTCGTGGCAATGGAGCCTGCTAAGGAACAGGGATGCAACACGATGTAACGAGAACTTGGCACATCCACGTATTTTTCGCCTGTTTGAATCATACCGTATAAAGGTTTTGGCAATCATTTTTTGCGAGGCAGACTGCGTCAATTCCCTTTGCGTGGAACTTCAGTTCTGGCCTGTAACCTCAAAAAAAAAACAGGAACAGATAGTAGGTATTCTATATAATTCTAGCTTATACATATGTTTTTGCAGTAATTACAGTAATTACTACAATGTACATAAGAACATACGAATATACATCAGACAGTCCCTGCAACATGCTTGGGTGCTTGAAAAAACGCTTCCTTTTTGGCTACTCTTCAACGACGACCAACCGCACCTCAAATAACGTCGCGCCGGTGATAGAGCTGACAACCTTCAACCAGTTGATATGGGAAGTTTTGACCTACAAGGGGTCAGCCCTTAAAATGGAGTGATGTGAGGAAACATCCTGGCCGCTGGCCCTTCATAATGCTTTTTGAATATGCTCGGAGGATGTCTGAGGTGTTTTTTCTGGAGTTCTGAACCAACAACTCTTTCGTGTCGTGATGGGTTTCTTACTGGGTAAGATGGCCATTCGAATCTCAAGGGCACAGCCACCAACACACCATGACACACAGTGCCTCTTCACCAAGGCACTCGTCCTGCAATCAGACCGCTAGGTTGCAATCCAGGTACATCCAAGTACATCCAGGTCTATCCAAATATATGCCTACTGATTGAAAACCGACCCCACGAAACTGCGTTGAAATTCTAGATGTCCAAAATGGTCCATCCCACGCAACTGACGAGTTGGAGGGGGGTGATAACGTTCCTTGAACTTGCAAACATGGTGGTTGCTACGCAACTGATAGATTGGAGTGGCATAGGCAAAATGAATTGGTCAAGACCATCCGCCGCCACCATGGAAACGAACAAGTACAGGCACAATTGATAGGGTGTGGCGTGTTTTGAAACAAGCCATTCCTGATCAGTTGGTGACCAACAAACGCAAGAACAAAGCTGAGATAAACTCGAGTTAGTGGACATAAATCCCAACGTGGCAATGGCGATGGGAAGTTGGCTATGAAGGCTACTGGGAAAAATTGTCCCTCATGGCCAATTTTACAGTATAAAATGTCGCAGTCTCGATGCACGAAACCACAGCGAAACGCAACAAATACATTTTTTTGAGCTTCATTTCAGGGACCCTGTTCCGTAACGTTTCATTGTAAACCCCAAGCAATTCACACTGTAAATACGAACATGTTCCGGTCATGTGCACCAAACAAAACATTGCAAAACGCGACATTTCAATAAGACCCTTAGCAGCAAAATGAGTGTTTCGTGGGGTCGGTTTCCAGTCCGGCGGGAAGCATATTTTTTTGCCACAGCCAGCCCGAATTATGGATCCATTAAATCTGGTCGATTCGCGTCGATTGACTAACCATGAAAACCTATGAAAACATATGAAAACCATCAACCTTACAAATGGCTCACCGAAATGCTGACGCAGTCACCATATCCATGAAGGACCACTGCTGGCCAAAGGGATTTCTTGGGTAAACTCTGGCTCTCTCCAAGTGGGCTCAACTCGTCGAAACATTGCATAGTACACTCATCAATGTCCAAAAGGATGGCCAAGCGTTTTCCAAACGTCCAAGCAGCTGATGATCCACCACCGACAAAGGTCCGTTGCCTTTGCGCGCACACATTGATGCTATGGCCTCCATGGTAAAGTCCATAAAAACCAGCATTGTGTTCGGCATCCTTGTTCATGTCCATGTCTTCAGTGCCAAGACCCATGCCCATGGCACAGGTTCTGCCGACTACCAGAATTCTCATCAAGACCTTTCCCGACAACGGCAAGGCTTCACTAAAAATCCCAGTTGTGTACCCTGGAAGCGAGGCACCCGGCCAACATACTTGAGATCCTTCACAGAGTTCAACCTCTTCAGCGGACCCACCTAGGAAGGCTGATGAAGCAAAGTGCTCAAAGTTCACTTCTTTGGATGTCAAAGTACCAACAACCTTCCCAAGTTGCACGTAATTTTTTAACACCACCATCAAATCGGTTTGCTTCTTCGCTGCCTCCATCAGAGATTTTTTTCCCTCGAAGGGGGTAGCAAATCAGTTTGCCCCGAGACCAGCAATTTCAGCCGCCCAGCAGTGGTGCCCTTCTTCTCGGCAATTGCCAAGATTGCATCCTGGATCGAGGCATCCTCCTGTAGTGATACATCCATCTCACTACCATCCACGAAAGCAACCCGGTATGTCACCTGGGCACTGGATGGTGGCAGTGTTCCCGCCATTTCCGTCTCCATCCGTGTTTGCAAGTCAACGTGTTCCAAGGTGGTTCGGAGTTTTTTGCGTGCATCTTCTGACAGAGCCATAAGACTGACCTGCAGTTCCCCACAAGTAGCATTCTCCAAGAGAGAAGTCAAGGAAGCTGGTGCGGCTTCATTCATGGTAGAACAGCTATGGTGCACTATCTGCAGTTGCTCATTATCTAACGACTGCAAACCCTTGAGCCAAGATCATCCACATATCTCCAGGTAAATCGAAGGATTCTCAACTTTCTGGTGTGAGATCTGCAAAAGTCGATTTACTGCAAATCAGGCAAGATGAAAGGTTTTGGGATGCAACACGCCATCTAGAGTACATGAGTCATTAGGATTTCCGACACTTTCCACACATGAACATCCTAAACATTCACTTAACAGTGTGCCCCAACAAGAAGTGGTTTGTAGCCTCAAAACTTGTCATTAGCACCTAGTCCATGTTAACTTAAATCCAGGATGGGTTGACCACCTGAACAGTACCATCATCTTGACGCACATGGAGCTCCATCTTGGAATCCAAGACCTCAACGTTTTGGTCACGTCCCAAAAAGAACGGAATCGAGATGCCAGATCCAAAAAAATACCAATCAAGCAAAAAACCATCGAGTTTTTATACGTTCTTGCTTCCGAGATGCTTCGATATTGGCAAGTTGGAAGAAGTCGACACTGAAATCGACTTCGTGCGGCTGGAAATCTCCAGAAATAAACCCTACTCATGTCGCCAATGGGATCCTTGTCAGTAAGACATGTGATAATGGACACCAAGATTATTGGGCTTCCAGGCAAGAAGACACCGCTCAGTATGCGCCTTGGTCGCCACAGAAATGAAAGCTGTGATTTGTGGCAGACTCTCGAGAGGATACGAAAGTTGTGGAATTGCGACATAGGTTAGATTAGATTAAGACAGAGATTAAGATGCAGACTAAGATTGAGATTAAGACTACGATTAAGACTAAGATTGGATTGGATTAGATTAGAAGTTACTGTAAGGTAAAAGTCTCTTCACCTTCCAAGCGTACCTCAAACCACCAGGATGGCCAACGGATCCTCTCGCACATCTGCCAAGGTGCCACCATGACAGCTGCAAGATCTGTTCCCTCACTAAGTTGCCAGTCCCTCAGTGAGGCAATCATGTCAACAACAACAACAACAACAACAACAACAACAACAACAACAACAACAACAACAACAACAACAACAGCAACAGACAACAGACAACAGACAAACAACAACAACAACAACAACAACAACAACAACAACAGACATAAACAAGCNCAACAACGACAACAACAACAACAACAACAACAACAAACAACAGACAACAGACAACAACAACAACAACAACAACAATGAAGTGATAATATACTATAATGAGCATCATCATCATCATCATCATCATCATCATCATCATCATCATCATCATCATCATCATCATCATCATCATCATCATCATCATCATCATCATCATCATCATCATCAGCAGCAGCAGCAGCAGCAGCAGCACATTTTATCCTCACCGGGGCAATACAAAACGTTTTTCAAAAACACTTGGTTCTATGACCTGCCTGTAACTGTACAAGCCATTAGCCCTCCCAACTATTCTGCCACAAGAATGAGATCTTTCATCTGGAGATCCTTTGTGCACATCATTACAACCAGACTCGTCGACTCCTCCCTCAAAGCCCCATGGCTTGGTTATGTAAGCTGATACCCGACTGAGAGCTTTGCTGTGACTTCACTTCATGAAGTGAGTTGGAGTTGTCCTGAGGCATTCAACGTGACAGATTGGAGAGTTTCTGGATAAATTGGGCGTCCTTTCAACAATGAGATATGCAAGTGCAACTCTTTACACTACATACAAATATATTTACATTTATATGCATAAATACTATAAATAACTTTCTTGGTCGAGTGCTTCTGGTTGCTCCCAGATTCCTTATCAAAACCCCTTACATTTTTTCGCAGCATGAAAAGTCCGAAAACTCGGGACTCCTCTGCAGGATCTGCAGTTCGCATGGTGTAGAGCCTCCAAGGTTCGCATCGTCAACGCTTGGTAAATGCCAACCGTCAACCTAAACCACCCCTTAAGGCATCCCCCTCCAGAAATAAGGCCGATCATGATCGCAGCTTATCAACCATTGGTTTCCCTTCCCTCGTTTCTGAGGCGTACGTCAGGATCTTTAGGGCTGGCGGGCTGGATCAGTGATGAAATCATAGGGAAAACAAACAGCATAACGACAGCTTACACTTTTTCACGGGCAAAGTTAGCAGTTCAAAAGCTTGCTGATCTTTGAGCTGGAAATTTAGCGGTCGTCTTGGATTTTTGCTAGCCATAGATAACAGGATAGTCATGGATTCTGACTTTCCAGAAGCTCCAAGGCTTCTCCCGTAATCCCCAAAGACGACCTCAGTGCTGACTGATGGCGCCTTCCATCCTTGCCGATGAAGGCGGCTGCCTGACCATTCTGGAAGATGCAAGCAGGCATTCGCACCTTAGCCGCTTAAGCCGCCGCGTTGGCTGAGAGGAAAGGAATACCACTTCATTGTGTGGCCTTCCTAAAACTAAGAAAGATCCTGAAGAAAAGCCTTCCCAAAAGGAAAAGAATGTTTGTTCACATAGGGTCGTTATCATGGTACCCCCCAGCTATTGGGGGTTTCAGGCCCAGGGATGTGGGATAAGTATCCCAGTATCCCATAATATCCCACTGAAAGAAGACTGTTGAAGCCCACCAGCTGCTCACCCTGAAACTTCCCATGTTCAAGGTTGATCACAGGACATCGTCACTTCAGCATGCCATGAAACTGGGGATATCGGATATCGACGTTTTCCAATAGGATCTTAGAAATCTAGTTGGACATCCCAAAACAAATCCTACTTGGACATCCCAGCAATTTTCAAAGAACTCTTAGCCTGGGTCCTCCAAACACCTTGGCTTAGCCAATGGATGATTGAATCCACCTTGGTGTCGGCATCGGAATGTAAATTCAACCCATCAGTGTTTCAGAACTTGAATTTCCTGCCATTTAACCCGTGTAATCTGCAGGAATGTTTGAAAAAAAAAAAGGTTCAGTTTCAAATGTTCAAAACAAGCAATTCTCAGAGTAATGTATTGTATTCCTTCTAATTTCTTTGGAGGCTTCACTCGTGGCTCTGAGTTCAATCACTGCAGTGAAGCCTCCAGGACATTTAGCACCTGAATGATCAACGGTTCACCGATGATGGAAATCTAGCAGCTGTGCCACTTGGGGATGGTTTGAACTTCAACCACGAAGTTGAAGGGATATTCACTGTAGTTTTGGTGGCCAGATTTTGCCCAACTGCTGGGCCTGACAGGTCGGAAAAAAAAACACTACCCGAAACCGAAACCGAAAGCAACATGTCCCTCTGATGGGTATCTTTTCAGTTAGTAAGTCACATGTGTCAGAGTCTGTTTCCTTCCATTTTTTCCATTTTTTGTTTAAGGGGATGGTTATCAACCCAATAGGAAAAGTTTATATACCCATAAAACAAGGATTCCCTATTAAAGGTGGGATGACCATCCCCAACATAAGGAGTGGATGACCCTCGCACACATGACTTACTGCGCAAAAAACTGAGATGTCGCACTTGTGGAGAGCACAGGGATGCTGGAGAGCCTGTTTTACGATTTTTCTGCGTTTCATCGAAAACCTTTTTTTTTGTTGGGGGGGTCCATTATCTATGTTTTTATGTTTTTATGTTTATGCGTTTGTGTGTTTGTATGGATGGATGCATCGGTGCATGGGTGCATCGATGCATGCCTCTATGTCGGTATGTGTGCATTTGTGTTTGTATGTATGTGCGTATGTGCCTACGCGTCTATGTGTGTATGTATCTATGTATCGATGTATCTTCGTACCTTCTGTGTACCTCTGTCTCATCATATCTCCTGATCTATGCATCTATGTCTCAATGTACCTGTATATCTATGTACCTCCCTATCTATCTATCTAGGTATGCGTGCATGTGTGTGTATGTGTTTGTGTACATGTATGTCACTGTATGTCCTTCATATATATATATATATATAAATATGTCTNCCGAGCTATGCTAGGTACGTGTAGGTGAGCGCCACCAAACTGCAAGGATGAACAAGAGCTGCTTTCCCAAGGTGCTGCAAGAAAGAATGGAGTGCAGCTCCAAGCAGATCTGAAAGCCATCCCCCTCTGGGAGGGTGGGCTGGGTGCCCAAAAGCTGCCACGTGAAGGTAAATCATGAGAGGCATGATTGACCAGCACTCTGCAGTCGGTCTTTTTCCTCCTTTCCCGAGCTATGCTAGGTACGTGTAGGTGAGCGCCACCAAACTGCAAGGATGAACAAGAGCTGCTTTCCCAAGGTGCTGCAAGAAAGAATGGAGTGCAGCTCCAAGCAGATCTGAAAGCCATCCCCCTCTGGGAGGGTGGGCTGGGTGCCCAAAAGCTGCCACGTGAAGGTAAATCATGAGAGGCATGATTGACCAGCACTCTGCAGTCGGTCTTTTTCCTCCTTTCCCGAGCTATGCTAGGTACGTGTAGGTGAGCGCCACCAAACTGCAAGGATGAACAAGAGCTGCTTTCCCAAGGTGCTGCAAGAAAGAATGGAGTGCAGCTCCAAGCAGATCTGAAAGCCATCCCCCTCTGGGAGGGTGGGCTGGGTGCCCAAAAGCTGCCACGTGAAGGTAAATCATGAGAGGCATGATTGACCAGCACTCTGCAGTCGGTCTTTTTCCTCCTTTCCCGAGCTATGCTAGGTACGTGTAGGTGAGCGCCACCAAACTGCAAGGATGAACAAGAGCTGCTTTCCCAAGGTGCTGCAAGAAAGAATGGAGTGCAGCTCCAAGCAGATCTGAAAGCCATCCCCCTCTGGGAGGGTGGGCTGGGTGCCCAAAAGCTGCCACGTGAAGGTAAATCATGAGAGGCATGATTGACCAGCACTCTGCAGTCGGTCTTTTTCCTCCTTTCCCGAGCTATGCTAGGTACGTGTAGGTGAGCGCCACCAAACTGCAAGGATGAACAAGAGCTGCTTTCCCAAGGTGCTGCAAGAAAGAATGGAGTGCAGCTCCAAGCAGATCTGAAAGCCATCCCCCTCTGGGAGGGTGGGCTGGGTGCCCAAAAGCTGCCACGTGAAGGTAAATCATGAGAGGCATGATTGACCAGCACTCTGCAGTCGGTCTTTTTCCTCCTTTCCCGAGCTATGCTAGGTACGTGTAGGTGAGCGCCACCAAACTGCAAGGATGAACAAGAGCTGCTTTCCCAAGGTGCTGCAAGAAAGAATGGAGTGCAGCTCCAAGCAGATCTGAAAGCCATCCCCCTCTGGGAGGGTGGGCTGGGTGCCCAAAAGCTGCCACGTGAAGGTAAATCATGAGAGGCATGATTGACCAGCACTCTGCAGTCGGTCTTTTTCCTCCTTTCCCGAGCTATGCTAGGTACGTGTAGGTGAGCGCCACCAAACTGCAAGGATGAACAAGAGCTGCTTTCCCAAGGTGCTGCAAGAAAGAATGGAGTGCAGCTCCAAGCAGATCTGAAAGCCATCCACTCCTAGCAAAACGCCCACAGCAGCGAGTAGGAACCTGCTGGCGCAGTTCATTCTGGTAACACCAGGCCACTGGAAGGGAGTCATGACGCTAAAAGAAAAGGTAACATTGCAGCGCAGCTCTTCACTGCTGTTCTGCTTGATGAAGGGAGATGTTGAATGACATTGACTGCGGCAACTTCTTGTAAATATGATTCTAACGTGCAGATCTGTCTCAAGCGCATTTTCCAAAGGATGTCTGTGATAGGATAGCCCCTGTGATACCAGAAAAGGGCACCCCCTCCTCTGAGGCCCCCTGGCGTCAGATTGACATCCGGGGGAATATGCAGTGCTCCAAGCAGCCGGTTCCAGCGAAGCCGATACGTCGACGGCGATGCTGGATAAAGTTCCTCATCCGGCTCCAAATCCTGGAAAACCTCAGACACCAACCGCACCACTGCAGGCTCAGAGATACGAGAATGCTGAACAACCCCCTTTCCTCTGCGTCTAGGCTTCGGAGACCCAACTCGAATGAAAAGTGTAGGCTCCTCCAACCCAGCTTCAGCTGGTAGTAACAGGTCTTTGCGCTGAGCTCTTAACGGCTCACCAATTCTCATGGCACCGTAGTAGGCAATGAGGGTGACGGCACTCCATCTTCTCCACCGCCAGCAGAGGGCTAAAGATATCATAGCATCCAGCACCAGCTTCGGAGTCGGGGGACGATGCGAAACAGGCTGCACTATTTCCCACTTCGCCAGCAATGTCCAAGAACTTGCTAACACCGGCCGCATTGCTGGGTAGCTATGCTGGATGAGCACAACTAAATGACGAAACAGATACATAGGCTCGCCTTGCTGATACAACCAGTTCCCAAAGCTGTGCACAAAATTAGCCTGTAGGTGAGGCAGCTGCACCAAGGTGACATAGGTTTGAGCAGTCAGCTCCTTTTCCAGCCACAGCACGAACTTCTGATATACCCGACGTTGGATGATCAGAGTAGTCTCCTGCAAAGTCTGAACATCAGCCAAATCGGGCCGAGGTGCATGGCTAACCCGTCTGGGGCCAGGGTTTGCTGCTTCACCTATCCGCCTGCCACAGCAACGAGCGCAAGCAGAAATGTCTAAAGATCTTCTCCGGGAAATAGGCTTCAAAGCCTCGGCCATCACCAAAGCCAAAAACCTACACAAACCAGTTGGGTAGCTTTCCGCTACCTTCGTCCAAGACATCTTGTGCCGTTTCGAAAAACCAACTAACCTCACGTGTCGACGCTGGCATTGGCAAAGGAACTTCGTACCTGCGATGGAAGAATTGGTTAGGAAAGCAGTGCGCTTCCTCCAAGGTGCCTTCCACCGGCAATAATCTGTGGTGAAGAAATCCACACCGTCCAACGCCCGCAGCTCCAACCATTCTGGTTGGTCCCAGAGATAAGACAACTGTGGATTCTCAATCCAAAATGGAATGCGAAGCAAAAATGTGGTGTGTATCAATGCAGCTAACCAAATTGAAAAGCGGTTTCCCAAAGCCACCTTCTCTTTCATAGCCGGGGTGATGTCAGCAAAACCACGTGGTTGTTGTCTGCTTCGTACCGGCGGCCTCACCGCTCTAGAGAAGCTAGAGCAGACCGGCCCTGCTGTAACTGTAAGAAAGCAATGTAACCCCAAGCAACATTGGATGGTCTGCTGAACCGCTGCATCATCCAAGTTCTCTGACGTCGAATGCAAGATATCAAAAGTCAAAACCCATCGGCCAGTAGCGTCCGCTAAGGCCTGGGCTGCACCTCTTTTTCCAGAGAACAAATCAAGATGACCGGGCAGTTTTCGTATATCATCCAGCTCCAAGCCACGAGGGGTCACAAATTGATCGTCAGAATAAACACTCAAGGCTTGCAGAGC